>SJYC01106316.1:0-64469 GCA_006408675.1 Madoqua kirkii | reverse complement strand
GAGATGGTTGGATGTCATCACTGACTCAATGGACATGAGTTTGAATAAACTCTGGGAGTTGGTGATGGACAGGGAAGCCTGGAATGCTACAGTCCATGGGGTTACAAAGAGTCGGATACAACTGAGTGACTGAACTGAACTGAACTGAAAAAGAAGGGGGCTTCCCTGGTGGTTCAGATGGTAAAAAAAATCTGCCTGAATGCAGAATACCTGTGCTTGATTCCTGGGTCAGAATGATCCCATGGAGAAAGGAATAGCTACCCACTCCAGTATTCTTGCCTGGAGAATTTCTTGGACGGAGGAGCCTGGGGGATTGCAGTCCACGGGGTTGCCACTGGGGCTACTAACACTTTCACTTTCATAAAAAGGGAGAGATTTGAGTCCGTTGAACTGAGGTGGATGAATCTGGAGCCTGTTTTACAGAGTGAAGTAAGTCAGAAAGAGAAAAGCATTGTTTATGAACACACATATATATGGACTCTAGAAAAATGGTGCTGATGATCCTGCAGTGCAGGAATAGAGACTCAGATGTAGAGAACGGGCTTGTGGGCACATCGGAAGAAGGAGAGGGTGGACTCACTGAGAGAGAAGCGTTGAAACATGCACATCACCATGTGCAAAAGAGACAGCTGGCGGCGAGCTGCCGCATAGCAGAGCTCAGCGCTCTGTGTGACCTGAAGGGATGGGTGGGGGAGAGGGTGGGCTAGAGGGTCCAGGGATGGAGGGTGTACGGCTGCTTCACACAGCTGAGTGGCAGAGACCAGTACAGCGCTGTAAAACAATCATCCTCCCACGAGCACAAATCACACTTAAACAAAGCATAAGAAGAATGCTTCACGCTGGAAAACTGAAGTTATTGCTTGATATTCAGAGCAAAAGAAGTGAAGCTAGATATTTTTGGTGTCCATTTAATGTGGCACTTTACAAAAGATTCATTAATCACTGACCGAGGAGATAAAGCTAGAAGCCTCGAGGGCTTTTTCATTCACACAGGTTACTGGAGAGAACATTTTAACACTAGATGAAGCCCACCCCACATGGCTGGTCATTTTCCAGGACGTCCTGTCCCAGGGCAGCCATCTCTGCGCTTGGAGAGGATCCCCTCGTTTTCCGGCCTGCCCTGGAACCACGTCCATCCTGGCTGCAGCCTGTCTTAACCACCATCAGGCAGGACACTGTGTTGCCTCTGTGTGCAGACATCACTGAGCCACCCCCCCTACCCACCCCCTCAAACCAATCCCAGTTTCCCTGCCATCTGCTCCACAGCACAGAAAATTCATCTGCTGGAGTCAAGCTCATATTAAAATATTGGTCTACATTTAAAATGTTTCCATTGTGTCCATGGGGATCTTCATTCCATATGTTGGCAAGAGCTCTGGGGCCAGCCTGTGTTTGATTTTGAGAGTTTCAAAATGAAGGCTAAAGATGATTTGTAATAAAGTGGTGCAAATCTTAGCGTTGTGGCTGAGACACCCCCTTAGTAAATACTGACGTCTAAAGCTTTTCTTCCCATCTACAGCCTCAGGGGCTGTTAGGCTGCAACAGACTCCAGAGATCATCTCCTTTAACTGGTTCAATCTAGAGTTTAACCTCATCCCTTCCCTCCTCCCTCTCTGTCTCCCTTCTTCCCTTTCTCCCCAAAATGCGTTAAGCTGACCACCCGTGACTGTTGTAACAAATGACCACAAATTTAGTAGATTAAAAAAAAAAATCCACAAATTTATTATCTTACAGTCCTGGAGGTCCAGGAATCCAAATTAGGCCTCACTGGGCTAAAATCAAGGTATTGGTTGAACCACATTCCTTCTGGAGACTCTAGGAGAGAACCCCTTTCTTGGCCTTTTCCAGCTTCTAGAGGACACCCACGTTCCTTAACTCAGGCCCCTTCCTCCATCTTCAAAGCTAGCAATGGACAAGCCAGGCTTACTAATCCTGCATCACTCTGACCCCTGCCTCCCTTTTTCACCTGTAAGAACCCTTGTGATTCCCCGGGGTCCATCTGGATCAATTAGTAGATTAAAAAAAAAAATCCACAAATTTATTATCTTACAGTCCTGGAGGTCCAGGAATCCAAATTAGGCCTCACTGGGCTAAAATCAAGGTATTGGTTGAACCACATTCCTTCTGGAGACTCTAGGAGAGAACCCCTTTCTTGGCCTTTTCCAGCTTCTAGAGGACACCCACGTTCCTTAACTCAGGCCCCTTCCTCCATCTTCAAAGCTAGCAATGGACAAGCCAGGCTTACTAATCCTGCATCACTCTGACCCCTGCCTCCCTTTTTCACCTGTAAGAACCCTTGTGATTCCCCGGGGTCCATCTGGATCATCCAGAACTCTCTCTCCATCTCAAGATTCTTAACTTAATCACATCTATAAAGCCCCTTTTGCCACGTAAGGTAGCACACTCACAGGCTCTGGAGATGAGGACCTGGACATCTTTGGAACTCCACTGTTCTGCCTACCGCATCCCACACCAGCCCTCACATGGTTTAATTTCTCTAAGATATACGCTTTCAAATACAGGTGGAGCTAGTGGTAAGGAATCTGCCTGCCAGCTGCCAGTGTAGGAGATGTTAGAGACACGCGTTCCATCCTTGGGTTGGGAAGATTCCCTGGAGAAGGGAATGGCAACCCAGTCGGTACTTTTGCCTGGAGAATCCCGTGGACAGAGGAGCCTGGCGGGCTGCGGTCCATTGGGCTGCACGGAGTCAGACGCGACTGAAACGACTTCACACACACACACATGCCTTCATAACACCTACACTCCTTATTTACCATGCCCATCAACATGGCAGTTCTCGGCTTAGCTGTAAAATTATTGATTTGATGCCTGTTCTCCTAGACCAAAAAGTCCTCTAAAGGTAGAGGTAAAACTATTATGGACCTTTGAACTATCACTACCGTTTCCTCAGAGCTTCCTAGAATCCAAGGCAAGAAAGAAAGTATTTTGAAAAGTGAGGAAGAGGAAAGAAAACAAGAGTCAGCACTGAATGATCACTCGGTTCTGTGCCGGCAATGTTCCAAGTGCTTTTAACCTATCTAATTCACACCTTGCAATGGGGTGGGGTAGGGGTGAGAGCTCTCTAACCCAAGCAAGTGGGACAGCTGGAATTTGAAATCCGCAGCCTTAACCACCACGTCATATAAGCAAATACTCTCAAACAGTATTTCATATGCTGCAACAGAAGTTGGAGAGGCAGAAATGAAGATGGAAGAGACCAGTGTCGGGGATGTGTCAGACAAGAATCTCCCAAAGATGTCATCAACGGAAAAGATGCGCGACTGGGGGCAGAGGCCACAGAGAAGGGCGGGAAGCCGGGAGGGGAGGGCGTGCTAAGGAGGGGAGGCTATGTGAACACAGTCCCAGGGAGAAAACGGCTTGGGGTTTTCTAGAAATTGAAGGTCACGTAATACTGCTGGAGCTGAATGGCAGGGCACAGACAAGAGACGGGCTGAAGGGGAGGGCTGCATTGCCGTCTGAAGATGCTGCTGGCCACGCCTGGGCTAAGGAAAACGAGAAACCACTGGAGGACTTTTGATACTAAAAGTCCTCTAATGGACTTTTTTTTTTTTTTTTAATTTAACAAAATCAGTTTGCTCTCCTCATGAAAGGGTCGCAGGCAAATGGAGAGTGTGTGATGGGAAGCCTAGCGCTGGAGCCCAGAGGCTTCACGGCTTCAGTCCAGCTGCTCTCGGCGCTGCCTCTGAACCCTCCCCAAAGCCTCGCCACCACCCAGAGAGGCAGCGTGGTGGGGAAAAGAAGCTGCCATCTGTTGTTCAGAATGAATAAATTTAGGCTAGTCTCTGCTTCAAAACCGGTCAGAGGGAGTGGATTAGACAGTCCTGCTTGGTTTTTAAGACTTCCTCCAAGCAGTTTGCCTTGCTCAACTTGCTTTGTTTATTGAAGTATAGTTGATTTACAAGGTTGTGCGAATTTCTGCCGTACAGGAAAGTGATTCAGTTACACACACACGTACATGTATATTCTTTTCCATGGTGGTTTATCTCAGGACACTGAGCATAGCTCCCGCTGCTATACCGTAGGGCTTGTTGCTTATCCATCCTAGAGAATAGCTTGCCTGCTTGTCCTTGTGTCCCTGTGAAGTTGCTCAGTCGTGTCTGACTCCCTGCGATGCCACGGACTGTAGCCTATCAGGCTCCTCCATTCATGGATTCTCCAGGCACGAGTACTGGAGTGGATAGCCACCTCTCCAGGGGATCTTCCTGATCCAGGGATCGAACCTGCATCTCCTGCATTGCAGGCAGATGCTTTACCGTCTGAGCCCCCAGGGAAGCCCCCATAGCTTGTACCTGCTAACCCCAAACTCCTAGCTCATTTCTCTCCCTCCCCTTTGGAAACCAAAGTCTGCTCTCTTTGAGTCTGTTTCTGTTTTAATAGATAGGTTTATTTGTCATATATATATCTGTCATATAAAATCTTTTATATGTCATATAAAATTTGTCATATTTTAGATTGGACGTAGAATTGCTATTACATGCTGTTTGTCTTTCTCTTTCGACTTACTTCCCTTCGTGTGATAATCTCTAGCTCCATCCACGTTGCTGCAGATGGCATTATGCCATTCTCTTTCCTATGATTGAGTAGTATTTCACTGTATGTATGTACCACATCTTCCCTGTTCATCTATTGATGGACATTGGTGTTTCCATGTCTTGGCTATTGTGAGCGGCGCTACTATAAGCATAGGGGTGCACGCATCTTTTTAAACTATAGCTTTGTCCAGATACATTCCCAGGAGTGGGACTGCTGGATCACATGACAACTCTATTTTCAGTTTTTATAGGAACCTCTGTATTATTTTCTGCTGTGGCTGCACTAACTCACATTCCCACCAACAATGTAGGAGACCTTCTTTTTCTTCACACCCTCTCCAGTATTGGTTATTTGTAGACTTTTTACCGATGGCCATTCTGATCTGTGTGAAGTGGTACCTCACTGAAGTTTTGATTTGAATCTCCCTAATAATTAGCAGTGGTGAGCATCTTTTCGTGTGCCTACCAGCCATTTGTGTGTCTTCTTTGAAGAAACGTCTGCTTACGTCTTCTGCTTATTATTTCATCAGGTTGTGTTTTTGTTGTTGAGTTGTATGAGTTGTTTGTATATTTTTGGAATTAAACCTTTCTCAGGTGCATTGTTTGTAAATATTTTCTCCCATTCCACAGGTTGTCTTTTTTGTTCTGTTCGTGGTTTCCTTTGCTGTACAAAAGCTCTAAGTTTGATTACATCCCATTTGTTTTTATTTTTATTGCTATAGCCTTGGGGGACTGACCTAGGAAAACATTGGTACAATTTATGTCAGAGAATGCTTTGCCTGTGATCTCTTCTAGTTTTATGGTGTCACGTCTTACATTAAGTCTTCAAGCCATTTTGAGTTTATTTTTGTGTGTGGTATGAGGGTGTGTCCTAACTTCACTGATTTGCATGCAGCTTTCCAACTTTCCAGCATCACTTGCTGGAGACTGTCTTTTCCCCATGCTCAGCATACCTAGAAATGATTTCTCCTCCTTGCAGACGCCTCCCACTAATGTTTCTGCCATTCTCATTCACTCAGTCAACAAATACTCATTGAATACCCGCTGTTGGGCGTGGTGTTAGAGACAGAAGTGAACAGCCCTGACTTGTTCCTTGTGGAGTTCATTGTCTAGTAGGAGAATAAGCATCAAGCAAATAAATGCATGTATTGGAGCATAAAAATCATGTGACATGTTATAATATATGCATTTATTTTTGTGGCAAGCCCCTCGAAGAAGCTGACAGTGGTTGGAGAGGACGTGATGGGGAACCTGGATTACTGATTATGGCGAGTTGACCAGGGGCTCCAGTGCCTTCCCTATTTGTCTTCAACCTTGTCATTTCTTCCTCAGCAGCAGGGCATATTTCCACACCCCACCCAATTTCTGTCTCGGCCACGTGACCTGCTTTGGCCAGGAAGATAAAGGGGAGGTGCAGGGAGTCAGCTGCGAATGTAGACCTTGACAGGCTTCCGGGCGTTGTGTCCCTGTCATGGCTTGGAGAGCCAGCCTCGCTGGGCTGCCGGTCCCCTGAGGAGGCTGAGAGCCATGTGGAGCAGAGCCACCTGCTGAGCCACTCTAGCTACGTGGAGCCCAGCTTGAAAGAAAGTGAAAGTGAGGTCGCTCAGTCGTGTTTGACTCTTTGCTACCCCATGGTCTGAAGCCTACTAGGCTCCTCTGCCCATGGGATTTTCCAGGCAAGAGTACTGGAGTGGGGTGCCGTTTCCTTCTCCAGAGGATCTTCCTGATCCAGGGATTGAACCTGGGTCTCCTGCATTATAGGCAGTTGCTTCACCGTCTGAGGCACGAGGGAGCCTAGGTTACTGACTTCTTAGCCCTGAAGATGAGTGAGAGAGCCCGGCTGAGATCCCAGAGCTGCCCAGCCAATCCCAGCCAAGGTCAGCTGACCTCGAGCTGATCTGCGCAGTTGCAAGTGCAAGAAATATACATCGCTGTAAGCTGCTAGGATTTTTGTGGGTATTTGCTCAGCAGCATTGTTTATAGCTCACTGATACACTGACTTATTCTGAGCAGGCTATGGCAGGATTCCCTGAAGAAACGGCATTTCAGTGAAAGCTACGTGGGTGAAGGAGGAAGCTCACACTAAGCTGAAGGATGAACAAAGGTCCGAAGGCAAGAAGGACACGAATACTTGAGAAACTAAAAGAAACAGAGGTTTTTGGGTACAGAGGTCTAAGGCAACCATATCCAGAGATAAAGGTAGTCAGATTGAGTAGAGGTGCACTGGTGAGGGAACAGACTGTACTGTACACTGACCCAGCCAACATGAATCTGAGCAAACTCTGGGACAGAGCGGAGGACAGGGGAGCCTGGTGAGCCGCTCCAACTACAGGGTTGAAAAGAGTCAGACACAACCTAACGACTGAACAACAAACACACCTCCCTGCTTTTACGTGGCACTAAGTAAAATTGGAGAAGGAAATGGAACCCCACTCCAGTATTCTTGCCTGGAGAATCCTGTGGACGGAGGAGCCTGGTGGGCTGCTGTCCACGGGGTCACACAGAGTCAGACACAACTGAAGCGACTTAAGAAGTAAAATTAACATGCCATAGTATTGGGAATTTTTTGATGTTCCTAGCTATAATCTCCCCCCGGGAAAGGGTCCAGTATTCCTTCATCTTTGTCTCCTCTCACTCTGCCCGAGCAATATCCAACAGTCAACGCCCAGTATCTAAGACAAATGAGGCTCAGCTGACGAGAGAGGTGCTGAAAGAACAGCTCCTTGGCATCTCCTGAACTCTGGACACTGACCACAATTCTTCTTCCTTGGTAATTAGTCCACTTACAACAGCGTTGTGTGAAATGGGAGGCCCCTTCCTTCACCCTCCACTCTGTTTTCACACTGAGCTTGGTGTTCCCTTGTGGCGTTTATCACTAGCTGACGTTATAGTTACAGAGCTATTTTGTGTTGGTTCCCGTAGAGGACAGTACCTAACATAGGTGTAGAGGCACAAAAGTATTTGTTGAACAAAAGCATGATCAGGTGCTGAAAGAGTTAATGCTAAAGAACCCTCAAAAAGTACAACCCAGAAATCAGTGTGTTATATATCTGCTGGTTTAGTAAGAAGTTGGGACAAAGCTTTCTTTTATGGGACAGGAAGAATACACGGGCAAAGCAAAAAGAGTGGTTAAGTCACTTATGATTCTTACTGGAATGGGCGACAAACATAATATGTGACCCAAAACATGAGACTTAGGTGTGTCAACACCCGATATCAGAGCCCTCTATTTATAAAACGCTTTTTATTTTATAAACCCCTTCCCTTACTAGCCCACTTAATCTTCATCCCATCTTTAAAAGAGACATAGTAGTGGGAACGAATTATTATTTCCTTTTATAGGTTAAAAAAGCCTTTTACATATAGGTTTGTGAGATTTAATTATTTGCTGAAATGAATTTAGGCATTCTGTCTTCTAGCTTATCAATCTTTCCATAGAGCATGGCTGTCTCATAAGATGTCTTTTGGGAAAGGCAGGTGGGGCTAGAAATGTTTTGAAGATCTGGCTGCAGGTAGGTGTGTCTAGAAAGCTCTGCAGGACTGGGTTTCTGTCTGCATCTCCAGTTCATTTCATGCTGATTTCTCCCTGGCTCCTGAACCCTGGCTCCTGTCCTTACCTCATCAAATGCCTTCCTGATCCAGGACCTTTTCACTTGCTGTTGTTCCCTCTGCCCTAAACACATTTCAACACAGTTTCACCTGGATAACTCTTCATCAGAAAAGATCCTGATGCTGGGAAAGACTGAGGGCAGGAGGAGAAGGGGACTTCAGAGGATGAGATGGTTGAATGGCATCACCAACTCAATGGACATGAGTTTGAGTGAATTCTGGGAGGTGGCAAAGGACAGGGAGGCCTGGTGTGCTCCAGTCCATGGCATCTCAAAAAGTTGGCCCCAACTTAGTGACTGAACAACAACTCTTTGGAACTGAGTATAAATGCCCCTTCTTTTTAAAAAGATCTTGCTTATACTCCTTCACTCTAATTTAGTCCTTTTCAAAGCATCTTGTAATTGAAAATTATTCATTTAATATTTGTTTCCCCCCAAAAATGCAAAATTATTAAGGGCAAGGTACCTATCCATTATGTTCACTATCTGACACTAAACACGTGGAACAGTTCCTGGTACTTAGGAAGCATTCAGTAAATATTCTTAGAATGGATAAAGGAAAGGACAAGTGGAATAGACTCCGAGCTGGAGTCTATTCCTTAGGTTTTTAGCATAATGCCCTATAGTTAAGAGGTTACGGTATTGATCATCTATCTGATGCTGCCTAACAACCACTTCAAAATGAGATGGCTTAAAACAATGATCACTCCATTTGCTCATAACACTGTAGGTCAGCCGTTGGGGGTAAGTTCAGCTGCGGGGTTGTGCCGGTCTCATCTGATTCAACCATGGAGCTGCTACCATCCGGCGGCTGGGCTAGGACTGCAAGAGCCACACGCTGGTGCTGACTGGGCCCCTCTTGCCTCCGGATTTTTCATGCCTAAGGAAGAGGACAGTCTCAGGGAAGCAGGTAGAGTAGCCAGCCACAGTGCCTTGCCTGAGACTCTCGGGGTTTTGGCAATGAAAGTCCCACGTCCTGATAAACTCCTCAGGGCTGGGAAAATCAGGATGGTTGGTCACCCTACCAGCAAGAAAGGAGTGGAAGTGAGGACTAGGCTCAAAACTTCCACAGCGAGAAAGCTGCATTCTTTTACTCAAAGCCTGTCCCAAGGCCAGCCCAGATTTAAGGGAGAGGTGAACCCCATACCTTGATGGGAATGCAGCAAACGCATGTTGCAAAGGAGAGGGCATACAGGGATAGACAGATTCTTGCAATCTATTACAGGCAAGGAAAGAAGACTTCAGACTCAGAAGTCAAAGTAAGTTTTTTGTTTGCTTAGTGAAAAATATGCACAAAGGAAGGAAATACCGAGAGAGCCATCATTAGCCAAGCATTAAGTAACAACTCCACTTGAGTACTTCAATATGTTACAGGCTTTCTTTGGTATACAAGTACAAACTAAGACACACTTTTGGGAAAATGCCTTGGATTTGCAGATTAGGAAGGATGTTGAAACATACAGGCAAAGGAAAGAAGGCTTCTTGGAAGTCTAGAGAACGGATGGCGGATCTCCTAATCATATGTTAACAACAGCAAAAAGGCTATTTGAAGGGTAGTATCGATAGCCTGGGGCTTACCTGGTGGCTCAGAGATTAAAGCGTCTGCCTCCAATTCGGGAGACTGGGGTTAGACCCCTGGGCCAGGAAGATCCCCTGGAGAAGGAAATGGCAACCCACTCCAGTATTCTTGCCTGGAGAATCCCATGGACGGAGAAGCCCAATAGGTTATAGTCCACGGGGTCGCAAAGAGTCGGACACGACTGAGTGACTTCACCTCATTGATAGCCTGCTTGTCCAGCAAAACATGTCGGATAACAAAACTACATTTGTATAATGCTTGCTATGTCCCATACTCTGTTCTACTACAGGCAATTTACATCGATCAGCACACTGAGAACTCAGGTTTACAGATAAGGAGACAGAGGCCCAAGGTCACCTAGGTAGTAAATGGTGGAGTCGCAGTTTGAACCAGGCAGTCTGACTCTTGCCTTCCCAGGAGCTACCGTTTTGCTGGGGATTTAACTTCCTTTTCCTAACTAGCAGTTGGGAATAGAATTCTGAAAGTCTATCTGGTATGGAGGTGGCTCTTCCTCAAGAAAGAGCGCAGCTGGGAGAGTCTGGCTCCGGAACAGAAGTCCAGGACTTGGGTTCCCATCCGGGAGGGAATAGAGGCTCCTCTTGCGCAGGCGCAGTGGTCTAGTTGGGAAACGCAAGTCTGGATCCGCTCCTGCTTAGAGCCTCGGGTGAGGCCCGCCCTCTGAGGGTGAGGCTGCCCTTCCCTCATCCGCAGACAAGGCCGTTGAGGTGGCAGCCGCAAGGGCCCAGTGGACTGCGCTTTAGAGGGGGAATCACCTCAGCTGATGGGCACGCTTAACTGATGGGCAGAATGAGCCCTGTCCCCTCTGGGGGCCTGGGAGACACCTTTGCTAACTTGCCTTCTCCGATTCCGGGTAAAAGAAGACTTCAGACTCAGAAGTCAAAGTAAGTTTTTTGTTTGCTTAGTGAAAAATATGCACAAAGGAAGGAAATACCGAGAGAGCCATCATTAGCCAAGCATTAAGTAACAACTCCACTTGAGTACTTCAATATGTTACAGGCTCTCTTTGGTATACAAGTACAAACTAAGACACACTTTTGGGAAAATGCCTTGGATTTGCAGATTAGGAAGGATGTTGAAACATACAGGCAAAGGAAAGAAGGCTTCTTGGAAGTCTAGAGAACGGATGGCGGATCTCCTAATCATATGTTAACAACAGCAAAAAGGCTATTTGAAGGGTAGTATCGATAGCCTGGGGCTTACCTGGTGGCTCAGAGATTAAAGCGTCTGCCTCCAATTCGGGAGACTGGGGTTAGACCCCTGGGCCAGGAAGATCCCCTGGAGAAGGAAATGGCAACCCACTCCAGTATTCTTGCCTGGAGAATCCCATGGACGGAGAAGCCCAATAGGTTATAGTCCACGGGGTCGCAAAGAGTCGGACACGACTGAGTGACTTCACCTCATTGATAGCCTGCTTGTCCAGCAAAACATGTCGGATAACAAAACTACATTTGTATAATGCTTGCTATGTCCCATACTCTGTTCTACTACAGGCAATTTACATCGATCAGCACACTGAGAACTCAGGTTTACAGATAAGGAGACAGAGGCCCAAGGTCACCTAGGTAGTAAATGGTGGAGTCGCAGTTTGAACCAGGCAGTCTGACTCTTGCCTTCCCAGGAGCTACCGTTTTGCTGGGGATTTAACTTCCTTTTCCTAACTAGCAGTTGGGAATAGAATTCTGAAAGTCTATCTGGTATGGAGGTGGCTCTTCCTCAAGAAAGAGCGCAGCTGGGAGAGTCTGGCTCCGGAACAGAAGTCCAGGACTTGGGTTCCCATCCGGGAGGGAATAGAGGCTCCTCTTGCGCAGGCGCAGTGGTCTAGTTGGGAAACGCAAGTCTGGATCCGCTCCTGCTTAGAGCCTCGGGTGAGGCCCGCCCTCTGAGGGTGAGGCTGCCCTTCCCTCATCCGCAGACAAGGCCGTTGAGGTGGCAGCCGCAAGGGCCCAGTGGACTGCGCTTTAGAGGGGGAATCACCTCAGCTGATGGGCACGCTTAACTGATGGGCAGAATGAGCCCTGTCCCCTCTGGGGGCCTGGGAGACACCTTTGCTAACTTTTGCCTTCTCCGATTCCGGGTTGCTCAGGGATGAAATGGGACGAACAGTCCCCACAGGCTGTAGTTCTGAGCATACCGGTTGCGGCTCTTACCAAGGCAGGAAGTGCTACTTAATCACAAGATTATTGTGAGGAAATCAAATGAGATGATGAAAGTGAAAGCATTTGGCATGCTTTTAAGCGTGTTATAAATGCGAGCTCTTAAAGGGAACTCCGGGGAAGGCGATGGCACCCCACCCCAGTACTCTTGCCTGGAAAATTCCATGGACGGAGGAGCCTGGTGGGCTACAGTCCATGGGGTCGCTAAGAGTCAGACCACACTGAGCGACTTCACTTTCACTTTTCACTTGGATGCATTGGAGAAGGAAATGGCAACCCACTCCAGTGTTCTTGCCTGGAGAATCCCAGGGATGGGGGAACCCGGTGGGCTGCCGTCTATGGGGTCGCACAGAGTCGAACACGACTAGAGCGACTTAGCAGCAGCAGCAGCAGCAACAGCAGCAGCAAAGGGAACTCACATTTCTGTCTGTAGTTCGTTTTTGTTAACAAAGAGGTCAAGCTTTGCTGCTTCCTGGCCTCAGGTCACCCCACTTTCCCTGGCCAGATTTCTTGCAAATGCATCCAGTTACTCGCTGGAAGAGCTGAGGACGAGGTTGGCTTCCCGTGCAAATAGAAGGCTGATTCTGCCCTTCCTATGCAGCGTTTCTTTACTACTTCAAAGGGGCTAAAGTGAGTTGGGAATTTATAACTGCTCTAAGTGTAATTCTCTGGCATGTTCAGAATAAACTTCCATCTCCTAATTAATTTGAGAAGTTGAAAACCGTCGATGTTGAAATGGAACTTTTGGCTGCTCTTTGTCTTCCTTTCCCCTCTTGGTTGATTAAAAATCTACTCATAGGAAGAACACCCTTGGCATTCTCTTTGCTTCCTTTTTTTTTCCATTCACAAGTCTCAGTGTTCCATTTGTGGACATACAGTAGAATTTTATTTTCAACTAGTTTAAAACATGTTTATACAAAAACTAGTTTGGACAACACATTGTGCCAAGCCCTCAAGAGGTGAGAAAATGGCTTTGAAATGTGTGCTGCTCTCAAGGAACTTGGCATATCGAGGGGAAAGACGTAGTGTGGAATCTCATGTGAGTAGGGTTAAATTAGGACTAAATTGAGATTTCACAGACAACCTCCATTATTTTATTTAAGCCAGTGTTGTGTCTGTTTTACTCGTGATTGGCATATCTTTCTGTTAGTGCTGTTTGAAGCCAAATTTACATGCCTTCCCAGGCCCTTAGTTATCTTGAGAAAGAATTTAAGTGTTTTACCTGCTCCTGGTCCATATCCATCAACACAGAAATGCCCCTAACCTTGGGAGCATATTCTCAAAGAAGCTGGGTGAGGCACATTAAAGGAGAAATTCTGAAGTTTAATTTTGCTTCCTGTATTAGCGCTGTGGCTTTAGGTTTTGCTGCCCTGTCCCATGAGTGTGCATTCTTGACTGAGTTCTTTTATTTCAAGTTATGTAGTGTATAGCACAGGGAACTCTGCTCAGTGTTAGGTAACAACCTAAATGGGAAAAAATTTTGAAAAAGATAGATATACATATAACTGGGTCACTTTGCTGTACACCTGTTACTAACACAACACTATTAATCAACTATACTGCAATATGAGATAAAACGTATTTTAAAAAAGGTTCAGCTAGTCTATCACACTTTCCTAACCATCTGTATCATATTGATCTTTCCTTTTTTTAAACTGTAGCATTCACAGTCCCCCTCTCTGATCTTGACATTTAATCGTAGACCACTTTGCATTGTCTGTAAATTTACTGTGAACTATGAGTTGTTGAGCAGGGATTCTGGGACAATTGAATAGTAGATGAAAAAGCACAGATTTGGAGATGAACAGATTTGAGTTTGAATTCTGGTCCCGCTGCTTACTGACTGTGTAACTGATATATTGGGAACCTCAGTTTCTTCAGCTGTCACACATAAAAGCTATCTTCTGCAAGATTGTTACTCATAGGCATGTTGTGAGAATTAAACAAGACAGTTATTAAGATGGAAAGCACTTTTCTCTCCTACACAATGCTTGTTTCTATGTTGTTGTTCAGTCGCTAAGTTGTGTCCAACTCTTTGTGACCCATGGACTGCAGCATGGTAGGCTCCTGTCTCCTCCACTATCTCATGGAGTTTGCTCAGAGTCACGTCCATTGAATCAGTGATACTATCTAACCATTTCATCCTCTGCCAGCTCCTTCTCCTTTTGAAGCATGGTTCGAAAGTGTCTTAATACTAGATGGATAAACTTAATATTAGTTGAATGAGGGTCTGTCATATCCAGTTAAATTATGAGTGCCGACTAAAGGTTTTTTCTTTCGCCTAAAATCATAAAATTTTAGAATATATGTTTTGAGATTCTCAGCCTAATGTTCTGCCCACTATTTGGTGTGATTCACAATGCCTTGACATTAAAAGACACTTGCTCCTTGGAAGGAAAGCTATGACAAACCTAAACAGTGCATTAAACGGCAGAGACATCACTTTGCTGACAAGGCGCACATAGTCAAAGCTATGATTTTTCCAGTAGTTGTGTATGAATGTGGACGTTGGACCTTAAAGAATGCTGAGCACTGAAGAATTGATGCTTTCAAGTTTCGGTGCTGGAGAAGACTTTTGAGAGTCCCTTGGGCAGCAAGGAGATCAAATTAGTCAATCTTCAAGGAAATTAACCGTGAATATTCATTGGAAGGACTGATGCTGAAACTGAAACTCCAATAGCTTTGGCTACCTGATGCGAAGAGCCAACTCATTGGAAAAGATCCTGATGCTGGGAAAAATTGAAGGCAAAAGGAGAAGAGGGTGGCAGAGGATGAGATGATTAAATAGTATTTCCCACTCAATGGACATGACTTTGAGCAAACTCCGGGGAATAGTGGAGGAGAGAGGAGCCTGGTGTTCTGCAGTCCATGGGGTCGCAAAGAGTTGGACAAGACAGCCACTGAACAATAACAACAGTGAATATTCTTTGAAGCCTATTAAGCTCAACGCACTGTCCCTTCAAAGAAACAGGAGACAAGGCAAGGTTCTCAAGGAGTTTCAGTCTCTCTGGAAATGAGGGGTATCTATTTCTTATCTGTGTTGCCTCTGTCCCAACAACTCAACTCTGACAACTGGAGTTCTCTCGGATATGGTCCAGGGCATCTTTTCACTTTATATTCTCCTTGGGTGAATTCATTCACCTCCAGAGCTAACCCACTAACATGCCTGAGACTTACAAATTCATATCTAGAGTCTAGACTTTTCTTTTAAACTTCAAACCCATATATCCAATTGTCTACTTAACTGATGTACTTACTCCTTCACTACTTTGAGTGAAACTGATCTGAAACTGGCCTCCTTCTCCTCCAGACCTGCTACCGGTCCCGTGTTCCCCATCTTCATTGAGTATCAGAAGCCAGAGACCCAGGAACCATCCTTGTAGTCTCCTGTCTCTCATGGCTCCCTGCCCACATCCAAGAAAGCACTAAATGATACAGCTTCTGTTCACACCTTCAAAATATAATTGGGATCCACCCAGTTCTGTCTCACTGACTAACACCAAAGCTCAGGCCTCTGCCCTCTGGAACATTGTAACAGCTACTCTCAGCTCCTTCTTCTAATCCATTTTCCACGTGACAAGAGTGATCTTTTAAAGTACGGAGCTGCTCAGGTCATTTCTCTGCCTAAAATCCCCCAGCACGTTTGCAGAAAGGCTGAGGCTTCGAGTCATTCCCCAGCCCTCTGACCATTCACGGACTTTGCTCTACTGACTCTGTAACCTCAGCTCCTACAGCTGTCCACCTAGCCTCCTTCTTCCGGCCACACCAGTCTCTTTATGCGCTGATGGCCACTTTTTTAGGGAAGCCTCCCCTGCCCCCAGTATCTAGATGAGGTCCTCTTATTATGCCTCCTTATAAAGCCCTGACTTTTCAAAATTCTACTTAATTGTAATCATATAGTACTAATTTGCAGGAGTATTTGTTTATTGATTCGCCCATTAGTCTACAAGCTCCTTGAGGACCGACACCACATCTCCTGAGCCCCTGACACTCTGCCTAGCATACACAGATGCCCACTGAATAATGTTGGAGAGAATGCAAGCAGTAAGATAGCTTGTGTCAAGCACCAGAGAAATCTTAAGACAATAGTGTAATGAAAATTCAGAAGAAAAAAAGAAAAAGATCATTGGAATCTGGGGTGGATGAGACTTATTTCTTAAAGAAAAACAAAGATCCTTTTCCATGAGCTCTGACTATTCAGGGGACACGTTTTATACCTGTTTGACAGAAGAGGAATATCATATGAGGTAGCAAATAAAGGTGGAGAAGTAAATTGAGGTCACCCTGTAGATGGCTGTGGTGCCAGGCTAAGGAATTTAAACTTTATTCTATAGATGATAGGACGCCATTGATAGTTTTTAAGCATAAGTGGTAACATTTGCAAATCTGTGGCATGTGAAATGTATCTTTGGGCACTTTTAGTTGCCAGCAAGAGAAACCCATCCCAAACAGGCAGAGCTTGCTACTACAGCTCAGATGATGGAACTTGTTTCTTCCTGAATCTCTCTGCTCTGTGATGGAACTTGTTTCTTCCTGAATCTCTCTGCTCTGCGTCCTTTGGGGAGGCTCCTTGCTCTGCCTCAGGGTGATAGGGTGGATGCAGTAGTAGCTCTAGGATCATGTCTTTCAAGGCTGAAATCTAGGAAAAAGATTATCAGCTTTCCCAGGTTCCCTGTGGCTCTAATAGTGATTCTGGGATTGTGGCTATGTGGCTCAGGTAGACTGGTTTATTTCCTGTGCACCTCTCAGGACAAATATTTATTAGTCAAGGAATGCAGTGTTCCCAGTGGCTTAGTCCTAGTTCAAATTCATAGCCCCCTTTTCCCAGCTTCGGGTGAAATCAACAAAATTTTCCATCCCAAAATGGAAATCTTTGGCACGCAAATTATTTTGAGCTAAAAACAATCAAGCCCCGAAAGACTCAGGAAGAAGCTTTGACTTCCCCCCTCACTGTCTAAAGAAGGTATTGGGTTGGTTGAAAAGTCCGTTCGTGTTTTTCCACAAAATGGTATGGAAAAACATGAACGAATTTTTTGGCCAACCCAGTAGGTAGCTGACCTGTTCCAGAAAGGGAACATCACCACAGATGCCTATAGTATGGACTAGGTGGAGGCAGGGAGGAACCCAGCAAAATCTGTTATAATTCCTCTCTGTGTCCCGTTGTCTCTGCATGGCCCAGCAAACATTTACTTACCAAACATGTGCTTTTCCACTCCAGGTCCATTTCTTTCCCTTTGAGGTTTCAAACTACTGCCTCCAACACCCTCTTTTCTATTTAGCAGAAGAAGACATTTGAGATGAGGGTTTCAGCCACTTTGGTTAGTTATTCAGTCCCTCCTGTGAGTGTTGGACTCTTTGGGACCCTATGGACTGCAGCCTGCCAGACTCCTCTGTCCATGGGTTTCTCTAAGCAAGAATATTGGAATGGGTTGTCATTTCCTCCTCCAGGGGATCTTCCTGGTCTCTCCCACGTACATACATTATTAAACTTTTGTTTGAGTTTCTCCCATTAATCGGTCTCATGTCAGTTTAATTCTCAGACCAGCTAAAAAAACCTAGAAGGGGAGAGGGAAATTTGATGGGGAATCAGTGGAAACAGTGTCAGACTTTATTTTGAGGGGCTCCAAAATCACTGCAGATGGTGACTGCAGCCATGAAATTAGAAGACGATTACTCCTTGGAAGAAAAGTTATGACCAACCTAGATAGCATATTCAAAAGCAGAGACATTACTTTGCCGGCTAAGGTCCGTCTAGTCAAGGCTACGGTTTTTCCTGTGGTCATGTATGGATGTGAGAGTTGGACTGTGAAGAAGGCTGAGTGCCAAAAAATTGATGCTTTTGAACTGTGGTGTTGGAGAAGACTCTTGAGAGTCCCTTGGACTGCAAGGAGATCCAACCAGTCCATTCTGAAGGAGATCAACCCTGAGATTACTTTGGAAGGAATGATGCTAAAGCTGAAACTCAAGTACTTTGGCTACCTCATGCAAAGAGCTGACTCATTGGAAAAGACTTTGATGCTGGGAGGGACTGGGGACAGGAGAAGAAGGGGACGACAGAGAATGAGATGGCTGGACGGCATCACTGACTCGATGGACGTGAGTCTGAGTGAACTCCGGGAGTTGGTGATGAACAGGGAGGCCTGGCGTACTGCGATTCATGGGATCACAAAGAGTTGGACACGACTGAGCGACTGAACTGAACTGAACTGAACTGAACCGCACATTGAATGAGAGTCAGGGAGGAGCAAATTTCCAAATGAAAACAGGACTGTTGCTGGAAGCAGAGTAGTTGAAGGCTGGGCCCCAAGCTGATCGATTTCCGTAACAAGAGGGAAGGTCAGCCTGGCAAGGCAGAGAATAGGGTGGAGCTGAGAGGCCGCTGCTGGGGCTTGTTCCTCCTCCTCTCTCCTGCAGTGGCCTGAGAGCATTGAACTTGGCCGTCCAGCTCTTTGCAACCGTCACTGAACCTCTTATAGTGCTCTGCTTGCCAAAGATCTCCATAGAGCAACTGAATTGTCTCCGTAGGGATAAATCAGAAGGGGAAGAAGGATTTACGATGGATAAAAGGTGTCTTAGAGAAGGAAGTGGCAACCCGCTCCAGTATTCTTGCCTGGAGAATCCCATGGATAGAGGAGCCTGGCAAGCTACAATCCGTGGGGTCACACAAGTCAGGCATGACTTAGCAACTAAACCACCATCAAAAGGTGCCTAGGAGGCCATAGGTTTATCTCATTGTCTATAAATCGGTTGCATTCTGCCGCTTAAGAAGCCCCTTCTTGTTTCTCTTTAGTAGCTGTTGCAGTATGTTCAGTATGTTTGGGAGGGAAGGTAACTAACTTGGCAGGATTGCTAATCTAGCTAGGCTTATGGTGATTTAATTCTTCCTGGTTTGTTGTTATGAAGAAAAAATGGATTTAAAAAAAGACTGGATTCTTTTTTGGCTTTCTCCTGGTTTTTATTTATTGCACAAGTAATATCACAACAACAATAAAGGAAGGAAAAAAAGAGGAAAATAGTAGGCTACTGTAAATGTCTTTTTAAAGAGACAGACTGCCCTTGGTAGATGTGTAAATATTGTCTTCAGTTTATCCTATATCCTCTAAATGTTGGCTTGTCAAAAAAAAAAAAAAGGAAGCCTCATTCTGTTATAGCCCTACAGGCATATTAGTACAAAGTACAGCATAGCTCTGTTGAATTTTTAAATAAGTGTTGGCTAGATAAGAAAAGCTGTAGTCTGTGTTCATTCAAGTTAAGATGGAAGGGCTTGAGGAAAGTGGGGATAAAGAAAGGAATCTGTATGATTATTTGCCTTTTGCCTGTGATCATTTCTTCTACTGTGTGGTCTCCTCCTGTCTGAAGGGCATGCAGCTTCAAAACCTTTCTGTCTTCTTGCATAATCTCTTGAAACCTGGCTGGGTCATTGAGTTTTCAACTTTCTGAAAACCCCATAGAACCAATAGAACTTTAAATATGTATTTGAGAATGAGGGTGATGAGTGGTCTTTGTTGTGACCTTGGCTGAGAGGGGTGATGGTGAAGGGAAAAAGTTAAATTTTAAAAAGTTTTCTTTGTCCTGTTAAAACCCCAGAGGCAGGCCATACCTCATGGAAAATAGCCTGCCCTTTATTTGATGATTCATGGTCTCCTGATCTTTGCAGAAGCCCCCCCTCCCAGAGTGGTTATTTTTCTGTTAATCCTTCCTGGAGGCTGTTTTTTTCTGAGAATTGGCCAACCGCCGTGGGGTGGTCAGTCGGCCGTTTTGACCTGATAACCTGCAGACCTATCCCTGTAAAGGTCAAGCCTTGCCCACCAATCAAAGGTCCTCACCCCACCTGTACCTGCTTGTGGCCCCCAATCACATTGTCCTCACCCTACTCCCACCTATTTGTGATTTTTGTGTATAAAAACTCCTGTGACCAGAGCTCTGGGTTCGCTCCTCTCGAAGGAGTTCGAACCCCAGTGCGCTGGTTCAATAAATCCTCTTGCAGTTTGCATCGAATTCGAGTCTTGGTGATCTGTGAAGCGACGGTTCCAGTGATTAGGCCTTCTCCGGGTCTAACATTTTGGGGGCTCGTCCAGGATACCTCGCTTCTCTCAGATCTCCCAGACTATTGGATTCGGAGGTACGCTCGAGCATGTCTGTGTGCGTCTGTGTGAGTCCGTGTTAAGTCTGTTCTGTGTTAAATCTGTACTGTGTCTTTTCCTCTCCTAATCTGTTTCTGACCTCCTTTTTCGGAAGTTTCAGTGAACAGGTAAACGGTTGTGGGGCAACTGATTAGTCCCGGCCAGGGCCACTCCCTGGCGGACTTTGAAGGCCTTACAACAGGTGAACCCCAGTAACTACCGCCTGATTGGATGAAACTTCTTTTGCTTTTCTTAAATGAGGATATGGCTTAATATCATCCCTGTGGGCACAGGTCAGGCACTTAAAAGCCACTAGGGCGCCTGCCACTTGAAGACTCCCGTGACAGGATAAGGGGGTCACAGAACGGGCCAGAGGCCACTAGGGCGCCCGCCCCCAGCAAGAAAACTTCCGTGCAACGGTGCAGGCACATAAGTAGTGTTAAAGCACGCCATAAATCCAACTTTCTGGCCACCACCACTCCCGGCAGGATTTTTTTTGGTGGATATCCTCAGTGACCTATTCTTCTGCTTTCTCTCCGCCACTCACGAGTCTGTCCATCTGTAACTGCCGGCAGGTCTGCGACGGTCCTTGGGGACGCCCAAGACATCAATCTGGAGTGGAGCCCCTGACAGGGCTCCCGTCTGTAGGGCTGAGAAGCTCGTCTGGGACGGACTCGCGGCGGCAGTCTTTGTCTTATCTTCCTGTCACTCCTCTGGGTTCTGTTTGTCCTCCTAATCTGTCTTTTCCGTGACGACCTGACGATGGGACAGACTGTGCAACAAATGGTGACTCTGGTGAGACTCTTCTTCGCTGAGACTCACATCCTGGCCACTTGGGGTACTCAGGGGCCAGCTTGCCTGCCAATGGACCAGACCCAGCGGCCGCAACTGGGATCCTTTTGTCCCTGGTCTCCTCCTGACATGGACAACTGTCCAGAGTGCCCCGACCGGTAAGAAGCAAGAGACTTTCTGTCTAAATATGTTTTGGTATGTTTCTGTCTCTGGGTAATATTTTTGAGGTTAATTTATATATGAACTCTATGTATTTGGCTTTAAAAAAGGGGTAAGCGCTTACAAATCAAATAATTCTAGATTAAACAATAAATTCTAGGTTCATGTAAACTGGGGAAGATTCAATGTTGAATACCTGACATTAATGTTTGTTTGTTGACCTATCTAATATAGACATGTCTTAGAGTAATTAACATTAAGTAAAACATTTTCATTGTACCTAGGTTTAATATAAGTTAAATATTACTATATCTGTTACAAGTTTGTCCGAAAGGAAGTTACCTTGCTGAATGAGAAAAATTTCTTAAAAATGATGTTTGGTGCCATCCTAAAATGTTCTCTCTAAGAAAACAAAGGTTTTAAAAATTACCACTGATATTTGTGCTCATCAATCTATAGAATGCTAATATAAAGGTTAATTCTTGGTTGCTTAAAAAGTAAGATGTGTGTGTTCAGTAGAGAAGGTATGAGGAATGAAGTTACATTTTATGAAGGAGAAGGAAGTAGGTCTGACTTACAGTTGGCTGTTCCAGGATGGGAGAACAAATGAGAGCAATAAGAAGGCTTTATGGAAAGTGGACCCTGAGGGAAGAGTTTTGTGTGTAAATGAAAGTTTTCTTGAGATGTTGAACTGCCTTTGATAATAGATTTTAAGTTTCTTTACCTCTGAAGTGATCTGTTCTATGTTTACCTTTGAAATCTTTACTTTGGCTAAGTGAATATATTATTTCACAATGATCTATATGATACTATCTGAGTGTTATAAACCCTTCTGCTATTTATTGACAAAACTGCCTAAATAGCTTGACTTCTAGCTGACTTTGGGATGCTTCAGAGGGCCCCTGAGACATCCCAAAGGGCTATTAAACTACCTGAGTTCATTTGACCTGCCAAATTACATGGAAAAAAATCGTTGGAGGAGTGTTGAATCTTCTCAGGTTAAATTGTATGGTTGATGTTACTTATATATATATATATCCTAAAAGTTATGTAAAATTCATGAAAATCTGACATGTCCTGGTAAAATGTTGTCAGTTATAATTCTAGTTATCATGTTTAAGTGTTACAAGTCATTTACAATTTAATTAGATTTTAAACATGCCTTGTATGGTTTCCCTCTCATGCCTTTAGAAAAACACCGCTAGTTCTTCAAGGTGTATGGAAAAGACTTTTCTAAGATTAACTGATAAATTTTGTTTGTTTGCTATCTGATAAATTGGTAACAGACTGGAATTTAGTCTACTCTCTATGTTAAGAGAACAAAGTTTTCTTAGAATGGATCTTTCAATAATAGCTTCTGAATTTCTTTGCCTTTAAGTGATTTATATTTGTTTTTAAAATTTTTGTTACTTTAGTAAAGTAAATAAGTGTTATTTAAGATTATGGTACATGTAAAAGCTCATTTTGCTTCTACAAAAAGTAATCCCTCACTGTTAGACTTGTGCTATCCTAATGTCCTTAAAACATGGCAAGTCTGCTTCTAAATTGGACAGTTAAAAATGGGTGAACAATAGCTGAAAATCAAAGAGTCAGGGCTATGGGAAATCCAAGACGGCCACTTGGCTTTTCCCAGCTCCCTGACAAACCTCATTTTTATTTGATGGGTTAAAGCCTTCCCTGGCTACAGGGTTAATGCCTCCGTAATGAAAAAATCACTAAATATTAAGTTTTGTAAATTGTTAAACTAAGTTTCTAGTTTTGTTAATTAAGGTCTAGTTTTACTAAGACTTCTGAGATAGTTCCTTGTTATGTTATATTGCTAAAAGATTTAATTAAGTGATTAAAAAGGTCACCCTAAGTTTGTTTCTGAAGCTTATCTCAGTAATCTATCTTTGGATGAAGATCAGATGCCTCATGACCTGCAACCAGGACTGGAAAAAGATATAATTTAAGGGACTGTCTCCAATATGGATGAAAGGACCTTTTTATCAGGAAAAACTACACCAGGATGAGAAGACAATGACACCAGAGGTAGACAGCTTCCCCAAGATGCTGGACCTGATTCGTATGATCATTTATGTTTTCTTGACTTCTTAGACCTTTGCATATAAGTCAAATGCTTTTCCTATCGTAGGCCTGATCCTATGCTAGGTTTAAAAATCAATCCAATTGTTGGGTTTGTGAGCTCTCAATGATATTTTATATATTCTATAGACACAGAGTCTGCCTAGTTGATTGTGTGGATTTAATCTGCAGCTTGTAAAGTTGGTGGGAAGGTTTTGGGTCTTCTTCCTTAGCCACGCTGCCCCTGGGTTTCAACTGTGGTTTTATTTCCACCTCTGCACATGGGTCGTCCACTGGGGTTTGCTCCTGAGGCTGCCCTGGACTTGGGTTTGCCCCTGTGAGGGCCAGGTGTGGAGGTGGTCACAGGGGTTCTGGCAGCACCAGGTACTCAGGGGAGTTGGTGGCCAGGGCAGCAGAAGAAGGGTGCTCTATAAGGGTGTGGCAACCCATATTGGCCAATACGCTTCAGTATTCTTCCCTGGAGAACCCCTCCCTGACAGAGAAGCCTGGCAGGCCACAGTCTACAGGGCTGCAAAGAGTCAGACACTACCAAAGCGACCCTGTGCGCATAGATCCAAGACTATTTTTGCCTGTGGCAGCTCTGGCCCTGTGAGAGCTGAGCATGAAGGTGGCGCAGCTGCTTGGCTTGCGGGGACCCTGGCGGCGCCAAGTGTGCAGGGACACGGACTGCCTCCACCGCAGGAGTTATGGCCCTATCACAGTCTTTTTTCCAAGCCTCTTGTAGCTGGCGATCAGAAGGCTTCTTTCCGAAGTCTTTTTCTGTAGCTCCACCTATTCAGGCACTTAGAGGGCTCCCCTGGGGTCCTTCTCTGTTGTTCAGCAAGTTCAGGGGTCCTACTGTGTAGTTCAGCGCATCAGGCATTTGATGGGCCAGCCTCTGTTCTTCAGCTGCTGATGCTGGCGTGGGGAGAGAGAAGGCTACGGTGATGGCTCCACCCCCTGCACGTGACTCAGCAGTATTGCCTTGCTTCCATGGCTGCACAGCTTTCCTCCACAGGCATTTCCCACCACAGTCTCCTCCCTCACTTCCTTTCGATCCGTCTCTCCACAGTCAACAGCAGCCCTCGCCCTGGGATGGCTCCACAATCCCCAAACCGCGTCCCTGTCCGGGGGTAGGTATGGCTTCGGCAGGGACTGCCTGATACTCAATCTGTTTAGGCTGCCACAGATCAGCTGTTTCACTCAGCCTTAAGTGTTTCTCCTCTGACTCAAGTGATTGCCCCAATGTGGGAATCAGACCCCTGCTTCAGTTCCTGACCCACTGACAGCAGGTCCAGTCCTATTAACACTCCTATTTTTCCCCTTAGTTCCTTTGAGCCACCGAGTTTTGCGTGGTTCAATATATTCTTTTCCTCTGGTCAGGTACTCCTGTCTGCTCTCAGCTGGTGTTCTCTACATTATTTTTTACTTATTGTCACAATGACCTTGTGAAGAGAGGTATTAACAAAAGAGGAGACTGACACTCAGGCTTCCTGGAGTCTTTAACTCTGAGCCCAGACTCTTGAAGTCTTCTGATTCAAATCCAAAGTCCAAACATTCATTTCCTTCCTGAATTTTGTGATACTGATATCAAACAGGGCCATTCTATCTAGTCAGTTAAATATGTACTTGTTGGGCACAATAAAATGTAATCATTGCTTAACACGTTTGAGAGATTTTATCTGATCTTTAGTAAGGCAAACTCATTTAGGCATACAGAAACAAAGTACAGAAAGTTTTCCATTTCTCAGAGATTAAAAAAAAAGTTTTACATATTTTCTGTGTTCTTCATCTTTATTATTTCTCTCTTTTCTTGAGCTTCCCTGGTGGCTTGGATGGTAAAGAGTCTGCCTGCAATGCTGGAGATCTGGGTTTGATCCCTGGGTTGGGAAGATCTTTTGGAGAAGGACATGGCAACCCACTCCAGTATTCTTGCCCGAAGAATCCCATGGACAAAAGAGCCTGGCAAGCCCCAGTCCATGGGGTTGCAAAGAGTTGGACACGACTGAGTGAGTAACACTCATCTTTTCTCGTGGTAGTGATAGTTAAGAGTCTTTAATTTAAAGTAGGTGAAAAGAATGGAAAAGTGGGTAAAAATCTGTGATGAAGAGACTGGGTTTGGGGTCATCTATAAATCTTATATATATATATATATAACCTGTTGCATGGTTTAATTCAAAACACAGAATTTTAGAACTGGATGGTATTTTAAAGCTCATCTTCTGGAACATTCTTTATATATAACAAAGAGGCTAAAGCCCCAATGGGTTCAGTGACTTTCCTCGGGTCACTCTGTTACAGGGAAGAATTGACTCCATGTTGAATCTGTTTCTTTTACTCTAACCTTTGCTTCTCCTTGCTTTTGTTTACTAAAAGGATATTGTCCATACATAAAGGCCTGCCTCAGGGAACCCTGCTTCTCTACCTTAATGTGAAACCAAAATGCCTTTGTTCAGGACCCTGTCCACTTTAGATGACTACAGGAAGGACAAAATTAACACATCCCCTCCCCAAGACTAGCCATTCCAGGAGATATTTGTAAGATTAATGCCCCTTTCTACTTCACCTCCTCATCTCTCCCACTCTCTGTTCTAGGAAGGATCCTGGCATCCAGACCCTGATAAGATGGTTATTTTGAGACCATTAGTCTACTATCTTCTCAGTCAGCTAGCTTTCTGAATAAATTCATATTCTGTGCCTCAGCACCTTGTCTGTTGGATGTTATTGGCCTGTGTACGGCAAGTAGAGCAAGCTTGGACTTGGCAAACGATCTCAACTGCTCTATATCAAGTTATGATTTGAACTCAGATCTTTGGCAGTGATCAAGACCATACCCAAGAAAAAGAAAGGCAAAATGGTTCATCACCATTATGTGAGTTTAACCCATTTTGAAAACTTTTCCTTCTATGAACTGAAGGAAATGCTTGAACAATCTTTTCATTACACTTGGGGTGGGCACTGGTTTTACCGGATTCTGAAGTGTCCTACAGTTGCAAAAACATGTGCCAAGAGTGGCTTCCTACTATTGTGTAAGCTGAGGACCAGGATACAAAGAAAGACTTCAGACAGGGAGAGAAAATATATTTAAATAAGGCTATGATTATACTTTTTTTCTAGTTTCTTTAATCTTCTGCAAGAAAAGTTTAAATAAATGTGCCTTTTACAGCCATTTTTATTCCCAAGTAAAAGTAGAAGAATATGTTTGTAATATTATGTATCATATTCTAGAAATACTGAAATATAGAAAAATATAAAAATGTAAACGTCACTAGGGAAAATTGAAGCAAAAATATTTTATTATGCTATACTTTAAAATGCAAACATGGAAGTTAAAAATAAATGGCAGGAAATAACTAATTGTTCACTCAATAACAAGCTCTTGGGACAATGACTTGAAGCAGCTAGATGATGTGTTTCATGTCCAGGTTCCTACCGTTTTGTATAAACATTGCCTCCCTGTTTCCTTCATAGATAAATTTAACCTAAAAATCATCTTGGCGTCTCCAATGCTGTCCTGTTTGTAGGGCAATAATCAGTCCACAGGTTTTTGACACTGTGGTTCACATGATACCGTCAGCTGACAGATATGCATTACTTACCCATTTTCTAATGATATTTCTGGACTGTGAACAGGGACTGATGGTGCCATGTGGTATATAGCTATTTATTCTGGCTTCTAAGCAGTTGGAATGTGGGGAACTATTTAGTTCCACAGCATTTGACAGAAGGGAACAGATTGGCTAGACAAGGTTGAAAACAAGCCTGTCATTGTAGGCAGAGAATAAATTGGCATAAATGTAGTATCCTTCCGATACGTGTATCCAGTAGTAAAGAATAGTATCAACTACCACCAACATTCAACTCAAAGAAGTATTTTAAAAAATACATAATGGGGGAGAAGGAACACTGACATACCTATCAACTAACTTCAACAATTATCGACTCTTAGCTGATTTGTTTTGTCCCCAGTTATTCCTTTGCCTTCACTGTATTAAAGCATATTCCAGACATCAAATTATTTTATCCATAAATATGTTAGCACCTATCTCTACAAGACAGGAACTCTTTTTTTAAAAAGCAACTATAATACTGTATCTCACTAAAAATTAGATAATAAAAATTCATTAAATATACAGTTACTATTGAAATTTTTTTTCTTTTTTGGCTGCACAACTTGTGAGATTTTTTTTTTTTTCTCATTATGTTTGTGAGATCTCAGTTCCCCAGCCAGGGATGGAACCTGGGACCCCAGCAGTGAAAGAGCCAGGTGCTAACCATTCGACAACCAGGGAATCCCTCCTCCTTTGTTTTAAGTTCACATGTGTGGAACAGAATCCAAGTAAGGTCCATACATTTCAGTTGGCTGTTCCTTAAATATTTTTTAAATAAAAATAAAAATTAATTGTGGTCAAATACACAAAACATGAAATTTGCCATCTTAACCATTTTTAAATGTGCTGCTGCTGCTAAGTCACTTCAGTTGTGTCTGACTCTGTGCGACCCCATAGACAGCAGCCCACCAGGCTACCCAGTCCTTGGGATTCTCCAGGCAAGAGCACTGGAGTGGGTTGCCATTTCCTTCTCCAATGCATGAAAGTGAAAAGTGACAGTGAAGTCGCTCAGTCGTGTCTGACCCTCAGCGACCCCATGGACTGCAGCCTTCCAGGCTCCTCCGTCCATGGGATTCTCCAGGCAAGAGTACTGGAGTGGGGTGCCATTGCCTTCTCCATTTAAATGTGCACTTCTATAGTATTGTGTATTCACCTTGTTATACAACTATCGTCACCATCCATCTCCAGAACTCTTTTCATCTTGCATAACTGAAACTCTATGTTCATTACACCAGCACTCTCCACTCCCTTCTTCCCTTGGTTGGCAACCACCATTCTACTTTCTGTCTCTATGAATTCGACTACTCTAGGTATCTCAAATAAGTGCAATCATACAACACTTGTCTTTTTGTGACTGGCTCATTGCACTTAGCATAATGGTCTCAAGGTTCATCCATGTTGTGGTATGTATCAGAATTTCATTCCTTTTCAAGGATCAGTACCATTCTATTGTATGTATATACCGCACTTCATCTATCTATTCATCTGTTGATGAACACTAGGGTTGCTTCCACCTCTTTGCTATTGTGAATAATGCTTCCATGAACACAGGTGGGCAAATATCTTCCAGACCTTGCTTTAAATTTTTTTGGATATATACCCAGAAGAAGAATTATTGGATCTTATGGTGAAAGTGAAAGTGAAGTTGCTCAGTCGTGTCCGACTCTTTGCAACCCCATGGACTGCACATGGGATTTTTCCAGGCAAGAGTGCTGGAGTGGGTTGCCATTTCCTTCTCCAAGGGATCTTCCCGACCCAGGAATCGAACCCAGGTCTCCCACATTGCAGGCAGATGCTTTACTGTCTAAGCCTACTTTTTTTCCTTTTCAGGGACCACCATACCATTTTCCTTAGAGGCCGCACCATTTTACATTCCAGCAGTATGCACAAGGGTTCCAAGTTCTCTACATCTTTGCCAACTCTTGTTATTTTCTGATTTTTTTCTTTTTTTCTTTTTTCTTTTTTTTTAACTGTAGCCATCCTAATGGGCATGAAATGGTAACCCATTGTGGTTTTGGTCAGTACTTCCATAATGACTGATTGTAAGCATCCTTTCATTTGCTTGTTGGCCTTTTGTACATCTTCTTTGAAGAAATATCTATTCAAGTCCTTTGCCCACTTTTAAAATAGTTTGTTTTTTGTGGTTAAGTTGTAGGAGTTCTTTATATATTCTGAATATTAATCCCTTGTCAATACATGATTTGCAAATATTTTTCCCCATTGCATAGGTTAAATTTTCAATTTAATTGTGTCTTTTGATGGCTTCCCTGGTGGCTCAGCTGGTAAAGAATCCACCTACAATGCAGGAGACCTGAGTTCAATCCCTGGGTTGGGAAGATCCCTTGGAGAAGGGAAAGGCTACCCACTTCAGGATTGTAGCCTGGAGGATTCAATGGATTGTATAGTCCATGGCTTTGCAAAGAGTCGGACATGACTGAGTGACTTTCACTTTTCACTTTGATGTTGTAGAAGTTTAAAATGTTGATGTATTCCAATTTACTTTCACTTTTGTTGCCTGTGCTTTTGGTATCATATCCAACAAACCACTGCCAAATTCAAGGTCGTGAAGCTTTCCCCCTGTTTTCCTTTAAGAGTTTTTATAGTTTTAGCTCTTACATTTAGGTCTTTGACCAATTTTTAGTTAATTTTTGTATTTGGTGTAAAGTAGGAGTCTTAACGGAGAAGACAATGGCATCCCACTCCAATACTCTTGCCTGCAAAATCTCGTGGACAGAGGAGCCTGGTAGGCTGCAGTCCATGGGGTCGCTAAGAGTCGGACATGACTGAGTGACTTTACTTTAGCTTTTCACTTTCATGCATTGGAGAAGGAAATGGCAACCCACTCCAGTGTTCTTGCCTGGAGAATCCCATGGACGGAGAGCCTGGTGGGCTGCTGTCTATGGGGTCGCACAGAGTCGGACACAACTGAAACGACTTAGCAGCAATAGGAGCAGCAGGAGTCTTAAAACTCTTTTAATTCATAGATCCTTCACTTTCTTCTTTTTCTGTCCTCTGCCTATCACTTTCATTTCCCCTCCTGCAATTTATTTGTTGAAGAAACTGAGTTGTTTGTCCCACAGGCTGGGTTTTGTTGCTAGCACCCTTGTAGTTTCATTTAACAAGTTTCCCTGTTTCTCTTCACTACATTTCCCTTAAGCTGGTAGCTGACTCTAAAGATGTGATTTGATTCTGGTTTCTTTCTTTTTTTTTTTTTAGAAAGAATACTTCACAGATGATATAAACACATCAGGAGACACATTATCTGGGTCAGTCAGCACTGAACAATAATTACCAGGATCTATTCATTCATAAAGGGCTTCCCTGATAGCTCAGTTGGTAAAGAATCCCCCTGAGTCAGGAATATCCCCTGGAGAAGGGAAGGGCTAACCACTCCAGTATTCTGGCCTGGAGAAGCCCATGGACTGTATAGTTCATGGGGTTGCAAAGAGTCAGACGCGACTGAGCGACTTTCACTTTCACTCATTCATAAAGGTTACCAAAAAAGTGATATTTTAACTCTCTCACTCTCTTTTCTTATTTATTGGAAAAAATCTGTTTAGAGAAAATTATCATCATCAACTAATTAACTACCTTAGAGTTCATATAAGAAATGGGATAAATATTTGATTCTTTCCCTTAATTTAACAATTTTCAAAATGACTTACTTCCTTAGTAACCTCCAATAGTGAAAAATGTGTTTTCTTTTTTGTTTTACTATAAGCACATTGTGAAAATGAAAGTGAAAGTGTTAGTCACTCAGTTATGTCCAATTCTTTGAGACCCCATGGACTGTAGCTGGCCAGGCTCCTCTGTCCATGGAATTCTCCAGGCAAGAATACTGGAGTGGGTTGCCATTTCTTCCTTCAGGGAATCTTCTCAACCCAGGGACTGAATCTGGGTTTCCTGCATTGCAGATGGATTCTTTACCTTCTGAGCCACCAGGGAAGTCCAAGGACATCATGAATGCAATGGGAAAAAAATGGTTGATGTATCTCAATCATTTTAGTTATTAATTTTATTTGTGCTCAAGTTGTCACATATTTTCAGTGGGAGACTTCTCAATTTGACTCTTGATTCCTTTTGAAATAGTCTTTGATAGCTTTCTTGCTTTCTGGAATGATAAGCTATTCCAGGCTTCTTTTATTAATATTTTCTTCTCTAGATCAAGAATTGGCCAGTTTCTAAGGATCTCTAATTCCTTTTACTGAGAAATTTGGAGATGAAAATTTGGGGTACAAAACATGCTCATTGCTACTGAATTGGGCATTATTTCTAGCTTGTGGGGTCTGAGTCCCTCAGAGATCAAACCCATGCCCCTTGCAATAGAAACACAGAGTCTTAACACTGGACCACTAGGGAGATCCTTCAAAGTATTTTCTAGTTTTTCTTGTGATTTCCACTTTTGCTGGTAATATAGGAGTACACTGTTAATTTTCACATAATTTTTAGTATCCCAAATTTCTTTCCATATTGATATCTATTTTCACTCCACTGGGGTTATAAAACATACTTTGTATGATTTCAATCATTTTAATTTTACTGAGTTTGTATTATGGCCTAGCAGATGTCTGTTCCGCAGAATGTTCCATGTGTACTTAAGAAGAATGTATTTTCTGGTTTTGTTGGGTAGAGTTGATCTATAGATGTGTTAGGACTAGTTGGTTTACAAAGTCCATCAAGTCTTCTATTTTCATGCTGACCTTCAGTCTAGTTCTTTTATCCATATTGAAAGGGGATATTGAATTCTCCAACTATTATTTTTGAATTGACTATTTCTCCCTTCAATTCTGTCGGGTTTTGCTTCATGCATTTTGGGGCTCTGTTGTTAGAAGCATACATGTTTAAAATGATTACCTCTTCCTAATATATTAACACTTTAATCATCACAAAACTCTTTATCAAGAGCAAATACTTTTAAAGTTTCTTTTGCCTGATATTAATATAGCTTCTCCAGCTTTCTTATGCTTTTTTACATGATATATCTTTTTCAATACTTTTACTTTCAACTTCTTTGTATCTTGAATCAGAAGTGCCTTGTAAATAGTATATAGCTGAATCTTGATTCATGGCCACATCTGCTCAGAGTGAAGTTCTTTATACTGAACTGGAGAGGGGTGAAGAGGGGAGTGGGTTGTGACTCAAGTACCATAGACTCTGACTTCTTACTGAGGTTTAGTAGATTTTCTTGAGTAAACATTTCATTTACTGTACGACTTTAGGACAATTTACAGAGATTTTAAGTGTTTTGTTAAATATATATATAATTTTTTTTTTTTTTTTACCATTTAGGGTTGTTTCACTAGAGAGTAGGTCTGTAGAATTCCTCACCCTGACATTCAGATCATCTCCTAAGTTCTGATTGTAAAAGATTTCAAACATATGAAAAGAAAAGAAAATACTATAATAAACCTTCATAAATTTTCATTTTAAACAATCATGAAACATGCAATCATGTCTTATCTTTTTCTCCTTCTTCCTATAGATTATTTTGAAGCAAATCTTTAGTATCCTGTGATTTCTTCTATAGACACTGCTTTTTGAAGTTAGTTAGTCTCTTCCCCCAACTCCTTCCCTCTCTCCTCTCTCTCTCTCACACACACATATACCCTTCTCTCCCTCCCTGCTCTGCAGTCCCACCTCTGTCACATATCAAATCTCCATACATGTTTGGATTTTTTCTGGGCTCTCTATTCTGTTTCATTTGTCCTTTTATTCATTCCTGTGCCAACACCACCCTGTTATAGTTATCTTAACTTTGTAATCTTTAACACCTAGCAGATGGTGATTGCAGCCATGAAATTAAAAGATGCTTAGTCCTTGGAAAGAAAGTTATAACCAAACTAGAAAGCATATTAAAAATCAGAGACATTATTTTGCCAACAAAGTTCTGTCTAGGCTATGGTTTTTCAAGTGGTCATGTATGAATGTGAGAGTTAGACTGTGAAGAAAGCTGAGCAACGAAGAATTGATGCTTTTGAACTATGGTGTTGGAGAAGGCTCTTGAGAGTCCCTTGGACTGCAAGGAGATCCAACCAGTCCATTCTGAAGGAGATCAGTCCTGGGTATTCATTGGAAGGACTGATACTGAAGCTGAAACTCCAATACTTTGGCCACCTCATATAAAGAGTTGATTCATTGGAAAAGCCCCTGATGCTGGGAGGGATTGAGGGCAGGAGGAGAAGGGGATGACAGAGGATAAGATGGCTGGATGGCATCATCGACTCAATGGACGTGAGGCTGAGTGAACTCCAGGAGTTGGTGATGAACAGGGAGGCCTGGCGTGCTGTGATTCATGGGGTTGCAAACTGAACTGAACTGAGCACCTAGTAAATCAAGTCTTTCCACCATTGCCTTCTTTAAAAATATCTTAACAAGTCTTGGCCCTTTTCATTTCCATATAAATTTTTTAAATTTAAATTTATTTATTTTAGTTCAGTTCAGTTCAGTCGCTCAGTCGTGTCCGACTCTTTGAGACCCCATGAATCGCAACACACCAGGCCTCCCTGTTCATCACCGACTCCCGGAGTTCACTCAGATTCACGTCCATCGAGTCCGTGATGCCATTCAGCCATCTCATCCTCGGTCGTCCCCTTCTCCTCCTGCTCCCAATCCTTCCCAGCATCAGAGTCTTTTCCAATGAGTCAATTCTTCGCATGAGGTGGCCAAAGTAATAGAGCTTCAGCTTTAGCATCATTCCTTCCAAAGAAATCCCAGGGTTGATCTTCAGAATGGAATGGTTGGATCTCCTTGCAGTCCAAGGGACTCTCAAGAGTCTTCTCCAACACCACAGTTCAAAAGCATCAATTCTTTGGCGCTCAGCCTTCTTCACAATCCAACTCTCACATACATACATGACCATAGGAAAAACCATAGCCTTGACTAGACGGACTTTTGGTGGCAAAGTAATGTCTCTGCTTTTGAATATACTATCTAGGTTGGTCATAACTTCTCTTCCAAGGAGTAAGAGTCTTTTTATTTCATGGCTGCAGTCACCATCTGCAGTGATTTTGGAGCCCCCCAAAATAAAGTCTAACACTGTTTCCACTGTTTTCCCATCTATTTCCCATGAAGTGATGGGACCAGATGCCATGATCGTTTTCTGAATGTTGAGCTTTAAGCCAACTTTTTCACTCTCCTCTTTCACTTTCATCAGGAGGCTTTTTAGTTCCTCTTCACTTTCTGCCATAAGGGTGGTGTCATCTGCATATCTGAGGTTATTGATGTTTCTCCCAGCAATCTTGATTCCAGCTTGTGTTTCTTCCAGTCCAGCGTTTCTCATGATGTACTCTGCATATAAGTTAAATAAGCAGGATAACAATATACAGCCTTAACGTACTCCTTTCCCTATTTGGAACCAGTCTGTTGTTCCATGTCCAGTTCTAACTGTTGCTTCTTATTTATTTTAATTGGAGGCTAATTACTTTATAATATGGTATTGGTTTTGCCATACATCAACATGAATTCACCACAGGTGTACACATGTTCTCCATCCTGAATTCCCCTCCCATCTCCCTCTCCGTACCATCCCTCTGGATTATCCCAGTGCACCAGCCTCAAGCATCCTGTATCCTGCATTGAACCTGGACTGGCGATTTGTTTCTTATATATTATACATGTTTCAATGCCATTCTCCCAAGTCATCCCACCCTCACCCTCTCCCACAGAGTCCAAAAGATTGTTCTTTACATCTGTGTCTCTTTTGCTGTCTCACATACAGGGTTATCATTACTATCTTTCTAGATTCCATATATATGCATTAGTATACTGTATTGGTGTTTTTCTTTCTGGCTTACTTCACTCTGTATAATAGGCTCCAGTTTCATCCACCTCATTAGAACTGATTCAAATGTATTCTTTTTAAGGGCTGAGTAATACTCCATTGTGTATATGTACTGCAGCTTTCTTATCCATTCATCTGCTGATGGACATGTTGCTTCCATGTGTCCTGGCTATTATAAACAGTGCTGCAATGAACATTGGGGTACACATGTCTCTTTGAATTCTGGTTTCCTTGGTGTGTATGCCCAGCAGTGGGATTGCTGGGTCCTATGGCAGTTCTATTTCCAGTTGTTTAAGGAATCTCCACACTGTTCTCCATAGTGGCTGTACTAGTTTGCATTCCCACCAACAGTGTAAGAGGGTTCCCTTTTCTCCACACCCTCTCCAGCATTTATTGCTTGTAGACTTTTGGATCGCAGCCATTCTGACTGGCATGAAATGGTACCTCATTGTGGTTTTGATTTGCATTTCTCTGATAATGAGTGATGTTGAGCATCTTTTCATGTGTTTGTTAGCCATCCATATGTCTTCTTTGGAGAAATGTCTGTTTAGTTCTTTGGCTTATTTTTTGATTGGGTCGTTTATTTTTCTGGAATTGAGCTGTAGGAGTTGCTTGTATATTTAATTTTATAAACAGCTTGTCATATTGCTTTGAAGATTTAGGAAAAATTTGGCTAACTTTTATCAAATTCAAAAACAATAGCATGCATGCTATATTTTAATACTACTAAGATTATCGTAAATAACAGATGTGTAATCTAAAACTTAAACACATAAATATAGACTTAATAAATGTCCACTACTATTTATAGTACATGTATATGCTATTTGTTAGACAGTCACTGAAATCAGAACACATATAGCTGCAAGTCAATCTGTGCTCTTTGTGGAAGGGAAAATTGAAAGGTGCTTTATCTCCCTCTAGCCTCTAATTAAAAATCTGCAGGCTAGACATTTGCCACAAAAAGCAATTAGAATCTTAAAATTTAGCATTGACTGATGGGATAGCTGAGGGCTTCCCAGGTGGCGCGAGTGGTAAAGAACCTGCGTGCCAATGCAGAAGACGTTAAGATCCACGGGTTCAATTAGGGCATGGCAACCCACTCCGGTATCCTCGCCCACAGAATCCCATGGATAGAGGAGCCTAGCAGCTATAGTCTGTAGGGTGGCAGAGTCCCACATGACTGAAGCAACTTAGCATGTATGCATGCAGGGGACAGCTGAATGAAGGGCCATATAAATACATAAATATAGAAGCTGATTCAAATGTGGTATGTATGAGGGGTACTAAAGAATCTTGAAGGAGCCCAGAGAAGGACAGTGGAAATAAGAGTTCATTGCCTTATCTATTCCATCCCCTTTTCTTAGTTTTAAATCTGAGTGAGTCCCCAGTAACAAGTGAGATGTTTAGTTCAGTTCAGTTCAGTGGCTCAGTTGTGTCCAACTCTTTGTGACCTCATGGACTGCAGCACACCAGGCCTCCCTGCCCATCACCAACTCCCGGAGTTTACCCAAACTCATGCCCATTGAGTTAGTTATGCCATCCAGCCATCTCATCTTCTGTCTTTCCTGTCTCCTCCTGCCTTCAATCTTTCCCAGCATCAGGGTCTTTTCAAATGAGTCAACTCTTCACATCAGGTGGCCAAAGTATTGGAGTTTCAGCTTCAACATCAGTCCTTCCAATTAATATTCAGGACTAATTTCCTTAAGATGGACTCCTTGGATCTCCTTGCAGTCCAAGGGATTCTCAAGAATTTTTTCCAACAACACAGTTCAAAAGCATCAATTCCTCAGCACTCAGCTTTCTTTACAGTCCAACTCTCAAATCCATACATGACTACTGGAAAAGGCATAGCTTTGACTAGACAGACCTTTATCAGCAAAATAATGTCTCTACTTTTTAATATGTGGCCTATGTTAGTCATAGCTTTTCTTCCAAGGAGTAAGCATCTTTTAATTTCATGGCTACAATCACCATCTGCAGTGATATTGGAGCCAAAAAAAACAAAGTCAGCCACTGTGTCCACTGTTTCCCCATCTCTTTGCCATGAAGTGATGGAACCAGATGCCATGATCGTTTTCTGAATGTTGAGCTTTAAGCCAACTTTTTCACTCTCCTCTTTCACTTTCATTAAGAGGCTTTTCAGTTCCTCTTCACTTTCTGCCATAAGGGTGGTGTCATCTGCACATCTGAGGTTATTAATATTTCTCCCGGCAATCTTGATTCCAGCTTGTGCTTCTTCCAGCCCAATGTTTCTCATGATGTACTCTGCATAGAAGTTAAATAAGCAGAGTGACAATATACAGCCTTGACGTATTCCTTTCCTGATTTTGGAACCTGTCTGTTGTTCCATGTCCAATTCTAACTGTTGCTGCCTAACCTGCATACACATTTCTCTGGAGGCAGGTCAGGTGGTCTGGTATTCCCATCTCATTTAGAATTTTCCACAGTCTTTCATGATCCACATAGTCAAAGGCTTTGGCGTAGTCAATAAAGCAGAAGTAGTTGTTTTTCTGGAACTCTGTTGCTGCTTCGATGATCCAACAGATGTTGGCAATTTGATCTTTGGTTCCTCTGCCTTTTCTAAATCCATCGTGAACATCAGGAAGTTCATGGTTCATGTATTGCTGAAGCCTGGCTTGGAGAAATTTGAGCATTACTTTGCTAGCGTGTGAGATGAGTGCAATTGTGCAGTAATTTGAACATTCTTTGGCATTGCCTTTCTTTGGGATTGGAATAAAAACTAACCTTTTCCAGTCCTGTGGCCACTGATGAGTTTTCCAAATTTGCTGGCATATTGAGTGCAGCACTTTCACATCATCATCTTTTAGGATTTGAAATAACTCAACTGGAATTCCATCACCTCCACTAACTTTGTTCCTACTGATGCTTCCTAAGGCCCACTTGACTTTGCATTCCAGCTTTCATTCCAATTCCAAAGAAAGGCAATGCCAAAAAATGTTCAAACTACCACACAATTGCACTCATCTCACCTGCTAGCAAAGTAATGCTAGTGTGTGTGGGATATTAGAAAGGTTCTGATCTCTTGTCTAGATTTTGAGTTTTGTCTAAATACCCACTAAATGGATCTGTTCTATTTTTTAAATTTTTACTTACTTATTATTTATTTGGCTGGGTCAGGTCTTAGTTGCATCATGTGGGATTTTTTGCTGCAGGATCTTCTGGACTCCTTAGGTATGGAGTGCAGGCTTCAGAGCTGCAGGTTCAACAGTTAGGCTTAGCTGCTCCACAACATGTAGGATCTTATTTCTTCAAGCAGGGATGAAACTGTGTCCTCACATGGCAAGGGGGAGTCTAAATCACTGGACCACCAGGGAGGCCCTGATATGTTTTATTTTTCAAAATGCCTACTGTTAAAGTGCTAATTCTGTTGAACTTGGAATGACTGGAAAATTGGAATAGCTCTGTGTTGATTACTGACCTTTGCCCAGAGCATTCTGCAGTACTTATCTCCTCTGCTTCTTGGACAATAGAGTGAACTTGCTACTTGCTTCTGTCTGTGATACTTGCCTTCCATGCTGCCAGCTCCTGCTTCTTCCGAGGACTTACGCTGTCTGCCAACTCCTAGGTTTCTCCCGGCTAAAATAATGGAGAAGATAATCACATATCTAGCCACTGTATAGGCTGGAAAAATTCCACACTGGCACAAAGAAAAGACTTGTCCCCAGGCCCCACAGTTCTGATGCAAGACTTCTTGGCTGTTCTGCCATCAGCCAAACCTTATGTAGAGTCTTGAGCAGTGTGCCACTCCCAGATTCCTTTATTTAGCTGACAGGTGGCCCTGCATCCTACAGCTGTGGCCAAAGTCTCACAATCAGCCTTTTGTTGTAGTGAAATGAAGACTGTTGGTTTCCTATGAAATAACTTGAGTTCTCTATAGAGCCCTTTACATAGGGTTTTCAGGAGTTTAGTGATCCACCAGAGCTGCTAAACATCCATGGTTCCATTCACCACAGTTCTATAACTTTTATCTCCCAGACGCAAAAAGAGATTACCACAAACTTTACTATGTGAGTAGTTTCAAGATTAATTCATGATAGCTGACCCACGTTGTTGTACAGCAGAAACTAAAACAACACTGTAAAACAGTTCTTCTCCAATTAAAATAATACTAAAAAAGAAAGGCAAAGGAGTGATTCATGGATCTCACCCGCAGCAGTGGCAGCAACTTCCCTAATCGAACCGGGCAATAAAACCAGCTGCAGGGAAAGCCTGACATCAGTTCAAGCTTCCTTTATCCAGCTCTCAAGCACTCAAGCCCGACATCCCTACCTCTCTGTCTCTGAGGATTCTTCCCCCTAAACCTGACACCCAGGAGTAAGTGAATGCAGCCCAGTGCCATTCATCCACAGGAGGCTCAGTCTATCTCTATCAAATGGCCTCAGCTCCAAAGGCAGAGCTCCCGGTCTCTCTTACCTTGAACCATTCTGTTTTGGGCACTGCATTTCCTGCAATCCATTTGCAGAACTCTTGCCCCACACAGATCATCAGAGGTTTGGGTGCACTAGGGGACTTCACTGTCTTGAAAGACTTGTGGACAAGGACTGACCTGGGGATGGAAGGATCTTCTGAAAGACTTCTCCTCTTTCATTCAGACCTTGAGCTTGGAGGCCCAGACAAAAAAACAGTGGGATGCTCTTATCACATCAGGCACTAATGCAATGACTTCCTAAATGACCTCCTCTTGTCCGTTATTTTCCTCTTTTCAAGTCTCCACCCAGCAGTCAGGAAATTTGACTGTGTCCTTCCTTTATTTAAAATCCCTTCCTGTCTCCCACACTGTGGCCTGCAAATTCTATCCCACGCCACCTTCCTTCTGTGCTGTGCTCCAATTTTCTTTTAGTTCTTCATATGCCATGCTCCCTCTTGCCTTGAGGGCTTTCCACATGCCATTCTCTTTGATTCTTTAATTCATTGATTCCCACTCATCTTTCAGAGCTCAGTTCAAATGTGACTTCTCAGGAAGCTGCCCTTGAGTCCCCCGATGAATTCCTTTGTTTTACCTTTTACTCTACATCTCATTCCTTCCTAGTCTGTAATATAAATCTGATTAATTTTTAATGTCTTCCTCCCAATCAGCTTGTAAGATTCATGAAGGCATAATCTCGGCCTATTAAGGCTCCCCCCTCACCTCCCCTGAGTGTCCACATGGTACAGGCTTGGTAAATATTTACTGGACAAATAAATTAACAAAAAATATGGGCAAGTTACTATTGAAGGCCTCACCAGCTGGTGAATACACAGTTCTATCACATTTGTGATGAATTTTTTCTTCCATATGACATGCAGATACTAGACAGCTGCAGGAGTGGCTTCTCCTCCAGTTCTTTTTCTCAAGTCTCTCTCTCTTTCCCTCTGGCCCACTGAAAATACCAAGGCAAGTGTGGACACACACACACAGCATACAGATGTCAAAGGCAGGTTTAGAACTTTGGCTTCTTGAAATATACAAAAATACTTTCCCCTCCTTATTTCTTTATTTAGTGAGATATGTTAACTAGCCCCTTCTGTTAAAAAATAATGTCAATCAAAAAATAACGTAGCCCTTCTTTAAGAGCTGTAAATTTCTCAAAAGTCTAATTCCTAGAGATTCTAATAAAAACTCAGACAACTTGGAACAATCTTCTAAAGGCACATTTTTCACTCATACCCTTCTCTTGCTATTTAACTTTCACTTATATCTGGGTTTCACTTTATTAAAAGATCATAAGCTGCTTGAGGAGAGTGTTTATAGGTTTTCTGCTTTATATTCTTCCCATACCTGTGCATAAAGAGGGACTTAACAAATTTTTTCTCAGTTGCTTTCAGAAAGAGAAGTTAAATTGAAAAGGGAAAGAAAACGAACTAACCCTTAGGAGAAGTTATTACAAAACTGTACATTCTAAAATTATATTTCTTGACATGACAAAGGAAAATGAAGGCTATAACAAGAAAGTAAACTGGTACTCTAGCTAGTAGAAATAAAAGCCATGCTAACTGGACTAAATAGAGTAATAGAGTAAAAGTTATTCAGGACAGAAAGATGACAGATTCAGGAAGCACCTTTTAAATGAAAAATTATTTTCAAAAGCTTCTCTGGATTAGAAAGTCCGTGAGGGAGTACTTCCCGGTAGTTAGGATTGCACATCTACTGCAAGGAGCACAAGTCAACCCCTGGGCCATGAAGTAAGATCCCAGGTGCTGCTCAGGGCAGCTAAAATAAAGCAATACAAATTAAAAAAATTTTAACATTAATTTTAAAAAGTCCCTGTGACTTAACCTTCTATTATGGCCAATTTTAACTCATTAAAAAAAAACTTGTTTGGCTGCTCTGGGTCTTAGTTGTGGCACATGGGCTCTGCTCTGCCACACGTAGGACCTTCCCTGTGGCATGTGGAATCTTTCCGGGTTGAATGTGGGATCTAGTGCCCTGCCCAGGTTTTGAACCCAGGCCTCCTACACTGGGAGTGCAACGTCTTAGCCACTGAACCACCAGGGAAGCCCCAACTTGTTTTCCCAATTAACACTTTTTGACTTATCTCATGGAATCTTCATAAACCCTGAGAGAAGGACTCAGGGCATAAGCAATTAAGTAGAAGAAGATAATGAATCAGAGAAAAGCTTCAGATAATGAATCAGAGAAAATTAAAGATCGTTTGGGTTGAGAAGAAACGGAAAAGTCCAGATGGCAAATAGAACAAGAGGAGAACTTGCTCATCCTGCTCCCAGTGGGGAGGAGCAAAATGACAGAAACATCAGATAAGTCTGTGGGATCCAAGAGGAGAGGCAATCTATATGTGTTCTTAGAAAGAGGCCCAAGGAGACCCAAGATTTCAGAGGCTGAAGGGCTGTGTGACAAGTCTCAAGTGTGGGGCAGCTTAGAGAGTCCCATGTAATGCAGTGTGGTAGAAGGATGGTTCCGCTGCCCGAGAGTGCCACAGGAGTGGATGGGGTTTCAGGGAGCACCCCACAGTTTCCATGACTTAGCCTGGCAGTGGAATGAGTTTTTTTGCATCCCAGAGCTGTATAGAAGTTGAAAGAATAATTGTCAAACCTGCAGGGGTCTTTTTAATGGGCTCATGGGGATGATGCAGTGATCGCCTTGTATGTCCAGTAAACAAAGATGAACTGATGATAGATGGCTAAATGGAAGCCAAGCCACAGATGTCACAACACCCAATACTTTGACACTCCACATGCACCCCAGAAATTAGATATATGTCTTGGATGTATGTTGACTAAATTAAAATTTTTGCCACTTAGAGGGTGGAGACTCTAAGTAGAAAATAGTTCAGAGGAAAATAAAGTTACTATTTCTAACACAGTTGGGTTTGGGAGCTAAAAGTGAAACCATTACTTTTATTAATAGTATCTCCTAACCTAGTTTTGCAGTTGAGAAGCAGATCTGAGTGAGATGTGGGTCTCTACTGAACTAGCAGGAGAATGAAAGGTCTTTGGGGGAAGAAAAAAGGAAATAGGAAAGAAGGGTTGAGAAATCCTCTTTCTAACTGGAAGAGAGAGTCAAGAGGAAAAAGAAAGAAAATAGATGAATATCCAACATCTCATTTGTTTTCAATATGATATTCATACTGACTCCATGGGATTTCCTGTTTTTCTAGCATATTCAGGAAGGACATGTTAACCTAGACCACTGAAACTGGAATTTTATCTGAGGTGACAAAACAAGAATGTTAGACCTGAAATCACAATCCAGGTTGAATTTCTGGCTTTGCCATAAATAGATATATGACTCTGGACAATCTCTTAACCTCTTCAAATTCAGTATCAAATCAACTGTAAGTGTTAGTCACTCAATCTTGTCTGACTCTTTGCAACCCCATGGACTGTAGCCCACCAGGCTCCTCTGTCCATGGCATTCTTCAGGCAAGAATACTATAGTGGGTTGCCATTTCCTTCCCCAAAGGATCTTTCCAACCCAGGAATCGAACCCGGGTCACCTGTATTGCAGCAGTTTTTTGAGCCACCAGGGGAGCCCTCAAATCAACTGTTAAAAGGGTTTTATTAAAAACACATAGCATTGAATTATTGAGAAAATGAGTCACTATACATGAAGGAGCTTTGTGGGGCTTTCCTAGTGGTCCAGTGGCTAGGACTCTGCACTACCAATGCAGGGGGCCCAGGTTCGATCCCTCCAAGGGGAACTAGATCCCACATGCTGCAACTAAGAGTTCAGATGATGCAACTGAAGACCCTGCCTGAAGCAGCTAAGCACCTGGGCAAGCAAGCAAGCAAACAAACAAACAAAAATAGATAAAACATTTTTAAAAGAGCTTTGTAAGTGGTAAAAACTAGACCCCATGGGGTATGATTTTGCAGGGGAGGTGACAATGGGGAAAGAAGTGTACAGGTGGAGACGGCACATGGGGGTGAACAGTGCTATTCTGGAGTCTCTGAACAGATAGTTCAACACAAAGAAATCAGGTTTACTGGAAAAACATGGTCCAGAAGAGGAGAAAAAAGGAGAGGAGTTGTAAGGGCATCAGAGGCAAGCCTAGGTATCCTGACTTGAAGTTCAGTAATTGCATTAAACTCTTTACTTAGGAGTACCTGTCAGAGTCTCTTGCCCATTCATTTTAGAGATCTACTGACATTTAATATATGGTACATTGCTGCTACTGCTGCTAAGTCGCGTCAGTCATGTCCGACTCTGCGCGACCTCATGGATGGAAGCCCACCAGATTCCCCCATCCCTGGGATTCTCCAGGCAAGAACACTGGAGTGGGTTGCCATTTCCTTCTCCAATGCAGGAAAGTGAAAAGTGAAAGGAAAGTCGCTCAGTCGTGTCCGACTCTTCGCGACCCCATGGACTACAGCCTACCAGGCTCCTCCGTCATGGAATTTTCCAGGCAAGAGTACTGGAGTGGGGTGCCATTGCCTTCTCCATATGGTACATTGCCCTATCTTATAGTTTTGGAATAGGACAATCACTTCTCAAGTTTTCAGTCTAAGAAATTTAACAGGAATTGGGGCTTCAGAAACCAAGAGTTAATCTTTTCAACCACCGGAAATCCTTCTTAGTTATAGTCTTTAGCATGAAAGCCCCTGCTATTAGCTCAACTAGTTGTTCTTCCTTTGAGACATCTCTGGAAGCTCAGCACTTATATGTTAAAACTTTTGTTCTTACTCTGAAAGCTGAACATGAGGTTGAATGACATGCCATAAATTTAGAAACAGATGCAGTCTTTCTAATTTGGTGCAATGTTGGAATCCTCTAGTTGCGACATGAGATGAAAATTCCATTCCCCAGATTTCTTTCAAAGTAGCACTTGGTGGGACCATTTCATTGTGCTACCTGGGGTAGGGAAGACAGGTCAAAAACACACGCTCAGTTGCATACAATGGTTGCTAGACTGTCTTTTTGGGAAAATAGGCCTTATCAGAGAAGGCCATGGCAACCCACTCCAGTACTCTTGCCTGGAAAATTCCATGGATGGAGGAGCCTGGTAGGCTGCAGTCCATGGGGTCGCGAAGAGTCGGACAGGACTGAGCGACTTCACTTTCACTTCTCACTTTCATGCACTGGAGAAGGAACTGGCAACTCACTCCAGTGTTCTTGCCTGGAGAATCCCAAGGATGGGGGAGCCTGGTGGGCTGCCGTCCATGGGGTTGCACAGAGTCAGACACGACTGAAATGACTTAGCATCAGCAGCAGCAGCAGGCTTTATCAACTAGAGACCGGAAGGTTTCACTGGAAATTATGATGGGTTTAGGACTGTGAATTTGAGAATAGAAGCCGAGCAGAGGTAAGTAAGAGGAGACCTATTTGAAGTGGGAGGGAGAAAGAAATCTTGGATAAAACACTAGAGCCATCAAAAGGATAGGGCAGGACTGGGGAAAGAGTATGCAGGAGAGATCCATTGTAGTGGGGAGCCAAGTGTGGATTTTGGAGAACAGATATATATATTAAAGGAGATTCCCACCAATGTTTTATTTTGAAAAAGACCAAACTTTTAGAAAAGTTGCAAACATAGTACAATGTAGTATATCCACTGCATCTACATGTATAGAGACAAACAGTACCTTTTATAAATGTATGTACTCACAAATTTTGTATATAGTTAGATAAAAAGTAGATACAGAGAGAAATATATATATATATATATATACTTTTCTAAAAAATTTGAAAGTTATATGTAGACATCATGGAACTTCACCAGGAAATATTTCTGTATGTGTCTCCTAAGAATGAAACCATTCTCCTATATGACCACAGTATAATTATTCCACTCGGGAATTTAAACTTGATACAATAAAATATCTAATATTCAGTACACACGAACACTTACCCCATTATCCCAAAAACATCCTTCTGAATCTCCAATTTAAAGGGGATTTAAAAATTGTTTGCTGTGTTCAACATAAATGCCTTCTCCATTTTCCCTATGAAATCACCCAAAACAATCACATTTCTTGTTAATATTTTTATGCCAGTAATTTATTTGGGGGAACTTGCAGATGTTGCATATCCAGACTGGCAGGGGATAAAAACAGAAATCACAGCGGGTGCCAGAGAAGAGACTGTTTGACACTGACTGCAACTGAAGCAACAATTTGGAGGAAAAGAAATATAACAGACTCAAAACCACTGTATTCCTGGGGTGCTACCCCATTCCTCTGACTCCAGGTCTTCTAATCTTTTGTATGTGATCAGTCTCTTACAGTGCTTGTTTCCCAGATCCTATCATGATACAAAACTTCATTCTCATGGCTTTTTCTTTTTAATAGATTTTATTTTTTTAGTGCAGTTTTATATTTACAGAAAAATTGAGAAACTAGTACAAAGAGATCCCATATAGCCTTTCACCTCTACACACAGTTTCTCTAATTATTAACATCTTATACTAGTACATTTTTTTACAATCAATGAACCAATATTGACAGATTACTATTAATGAAGTCCGTACTTTATTTAGACTTTTTTGGTTTTTAACCTAACGTCCTTTTTCTGTTCTAAGATCCCATCTGGGATATGAAATTACATTTAATTGTTATTTCTCCTTAGGCTCCTTAGATGATGCCAGATTCCAAGACTTCTCTTGTTTTTGATATCCTTGACAGGTTTTTGCTTCTAGGTCTTTTGATAACTTAATCTCTGTATATAGCTTGGCAGAGCACCACAATAAATATTATTTTGAATTAAGTATTACCTTTGATACTAGGTGAAAGTCAGATCCTGTCTGAAGTAACCACATGATAAGGATGGATAAAGTTATTTCAGGAGACTTGTTTATGTATAGATCATATTATGAGTACTCATTGATTATATCAGAGAAGGCAATGGCAAACCACTCCAGCACTCTTGCCTAGAAAATCCCATGGACTGAGGAGCCTGGTAGGCTGTAGTCCATGGGGTCACTAAGAGTCAGACACGACTGAGCGACTTCACTTTCAATTTTCACTTTCCACTTTCACGCATTGTGGAAGGAAATGGCAACTCACTCCAGTGTTCTTGCCTAGAGAATTCCATGGACAGAGGAGCCTGGTGGGCTACAGTCCATGGGGTCACAAAAAGTCGGACTCGACTGAATGACTAATACTTGAAAAAGAAAAAAAAAGTATATTCTGTTTTTCCTTTATTGCACTTACCAAGGAGAAGGCAATGGTAGCTCACTCCAGTACTCTTGCCTGGAGAATCCCAGGGATGGGGGAGGGTGGTAGGCAGCAGTCCATGGAGTCACGAAGAGTCAGACGTGACTGAATGACTTCACTTTCACTTTTCACTTCCAGGCATTGGAGAAGGAAATGGCAACCCACTCCAGTGTTCTTGCCTGGAGAATCCCAGGGATGGGGGAGCCTGGTGGGCTGCCATCTAGGGGGTTGCACAGAGTCGGACACGACTGAAGCGACTTAGCAGCAGCAGCAGCATTGATTATATATGGGCTGTAGAGTTCATGGCATTCATTGGGTAGGATGGTATTCTTTGGGTGGTTTGAGTCAATGAAACTCCAGACACAAATATCAACTGAGAAGACAGAACCAATCAGCAGGGGCCTTTTCCTCTGAAAGCCTATGTTCTTACAGACTACACATGGCAGATGGTCTATATTTTTCTCTTTATCTTTGCAAGCATCTTGGGGTAATTTGTTGCCATGTGCACTATCTTTACTAAACAAGTATTTCCATTTTCCTTTTTTTTTTTTTACTTTTTTCAAATTAAAGTATAATTTACATATAATGATAAGCACAGATCTTATGTATACAGTTCAAAATGTTTTGACAAGTGCATGCTGTGCTATGCTTAGTTGCTCAGTCATGTCCAACTATTTGTGACCCCATGAACTGCAGCCCACCAGGCTCCTCTGTCCATGTGTATTCTCCAGGCAAGAATACTGGAGTGGGTTGCCATGCCATCCTTCAGGGGATTTCCCAACCCAGGGATCAAACCCAGGTCCCCTGCTTTGCAGGCAGCTTCTTTACTATCTGAGCAACCAGAGATGCCCATGAATACTGGAGTGGGTAGTCTATCTCTTCTCCAGGGGATCTTTCCAACCCAGGAATCGAACCAGGCTTGTCTGCATTGCAGGCAGATGCTCTATCAGCTGAGCTACCACGGAAGCCTAATCCATCAAGACAGACAGTATGGCCATCAGGGCAGAAGATGATCTCGTGCCCTTTTCAAGTCAATGCCTGCCCTTGAACCCCCAGTGACAATCATTGGTTCAGTTGCTTTTACCATGATTAGATTTTCCTGTCTAGCGCTTCACATAAACAGAATCTTACAGTTTATACTCATTTGTGTCTTGTTTCTTTAGCTTAGCACAATATTTTTGAGGTTCATTCATGTTTTGTGTCCATCAAAAGTTTATTTAATTTTATTGCTGAGTAGTATTCATTGTATTCTATCAGTACACACAATTTCTTTATCTTCTTTTGTATGGATGGAAATTTGTTTTTCCTGAATTTTGGCTATTATAAATGAAGTTATGAATATTTGTATATGGGTCTTTTTTGAGGGCTTATGATGTTTCTCTTGATTGTAGAATATGTGCATTTTATGGTGGGTTTCTTTTTAATGTTATAAGAAAATGACAATCCATCTCCCAAAGTGGCTGTGCCATTTTATAGTCTGTATTAGTTACCCATTGTTGCTTAATAATATTACCATGAACATAACAGCTTAAAGCAAAACACATTTATCATCTCCCAATTTCTGAGGGTCAGGAATTACAGCTTAGCTGATCACTTGCAAGGAAGACTGCAATCAAGGTGTTGAATAAGACTAATTTCTCATATGGTGGCTCAACTGGAAAAGGACCTGCTTCCCGACTCATGTGGCTGTCAGCAGAATTCATGTCCTTTTGGTTGCAGGATCGAGGGCTTCATTTTCTTCCTGGCTCTTAGCTGCAAGTTGCCCTCAGCTTCTAGAGGCTGCATGCAATTCCTTATGTGGGGTTCCTTAAATGGTCAGCTGCTTCCTCAAGGCCAACTAAGGAGCAAGAGACCTCAGCAAGATGAGTGCTACAATCTTATACTACGTAATCAAGTAATCAAATACATTTAACCATGTCTATCCCATCTCCTTTGCCATATTCTATATTCTATCCATATTCCATTATAAGTTCCACTCACCTTCAAGAGGAGAGGGGCACACAGGGCAGGGATACTAAGGGGTCAGTTCAGTTCAGCCGCTTAGTCGTGTCCGACTCTTTTCGACCTCATGAATCACAGCACGCCAGGCCTCCCTGTCCCTCACCAACTCCCGATGTTCACTCAGACTCTCATCCATCAAGTCAGTGATGCCATCCAGCCATCTCATCCTCTGTTGTGCCCTTCTTCTCCTCCCTCCAATCCCTCCCAGCATCAAAGTCTTTTCCAATGAGTCAACTCTTCGCATGAGGTGGCCAGAGTACTGGAGTTTCAGCTTTAGCATCATTCCTTCCAAAGAAATCCCAGGGTTGATCTCCTTCAGAATGGACTTGCTGGATCTCCTTGTAGTCCAAGGGACACTCAAGAGTCTTCTCCAACACCATAGTTCAAAAGCATCAATTCTTTGGCGCTCAGCCAATTCTCACATCCATACACGACCACAGGAAAAACCATAGCCTTGACTAGATGGACCTTAGTCAGCAAAGTAATGTCGCTGCTTTTGAATACTAAGGGGTAGGGATCACAGAGGGCCACCTTAAGAGTGTGTGGACTTCATTCTCCCACCATAAATGAATGAGAGTTTCGGTTGCTTCCTATCTTTGTCAGCATTTGGTGTTGCTTTCTTTTAAATTCGAGGCTTTTTAGTTGTTGGAGAGTATGGTTTTGAGTTTCTCTAATGTCTAATATACTGAGCATTTCTCTATGTGCTTTTTGGCCACTCATATATCTTCCTTTGGCAAACGTCTTTTTAAGTATTTTGCCCATTTTAAAAGTTATGTTGTTTGTCTTTTTATTATTGAGTTGGAAGAGTTCTTTATACATTCTGTTCACAAAGATTCTCACAAATAGTACTGAAATGACTGAGCCTTTATATGGAAAAAATGAGCCATCACTCCTATATCACACTATACAAAAATTAAGCTAATTGATATTTAGATTATTGTACCCATCAATGGCAACCCAATCCAGTATTCTTGCCTGGAGAATCTCATGGACGGAAGAGCCTGGTAGGCTACAGTCCACAGGGTCGCAAAGAGGTGGACACGACTGAGCGATTCACTTTCACTTTTCACCCATCAACTACAGAATACACATCTTTTAAAAGACACAAAAAGATTTTCCAAGACAGACCACAGGTTGGGCCATAATACAAGTCGGAATAAATCTCAAATGACTGAAATCAAACAGTATGTTTTTTGAGCTTCAGTTCAGTTCAGTTCAGTCACTCAGTCGTGTCCAACTCTTTGCAACCGCATGAATTGCAGCACACCAGGCCTCCCTGTCCATCACCAACTCCCAGAGTTCACCCAAACTCACGTCCATTGAGTCGGTGATGCCATCCAGTCATCTCATCCTCTGTCATCCCCTTCTCCTCCTGCCTCCAATCCCTCCCAGCATCAGAGTCTTTTCCAATGAGTCAACTCTTCACGTGAGGTGGCCAAAGTACTGGAGTTTCAGCTTTAGCAGATTCAAATTAGAGATCAATACAAAAAAATCTAGAAAATGCTCAATTATTTTTGTGTACTTGTTTTTATCAATTCCTGTGAAGAAAGTGCTATGATCACTAACTACAATTAAAGATTTGTCTATTTTTCCCCTGCTGCTGCTGCTGAGTCACTTCAGTCCTGTCTGACTCTGTGCAACCCCATAGACGGCAGCCCACCATGCTCCTCTGTCCCTGGGATTCTCCAGGCAAGAACACTGGAGTGGGTTGTCATTTCCTTCTCCAATGCAGGAAAGTGAAAAGTGAAAGGGAAGTTGCTCAGTCATGTTTGACTCTTCGCAACCTCATGGACTGCAGCCTACCAGGCTCCTCTGCCCATGGGGTTTTCCAGGCAAGAGTACTGGAGTGGGTTGCCATTTCCTTCTCCAATAAGTTCTGTTAATTCTTACATCATGAATTTGAAGTTATATTTGACAAATGCATATTTAAAAGTATTATATCTTCTTGAGTGATTCTTTTATCAATATGAAATATCCTTTCATCTCTGATAAAACTCCTTGTTCTGAAGCCTACTTCCTTTTTTTTTATTTGGCTACACCAAGTCTTAGTTGTGGCACGCAGGATCTTTACTTGCAGCGTGCGAACTCTTAGTTGCAGCATGTGGGGGACCTAGTTCCCTGACCAGGGATTGAACCTGGGCCCCCTGCATTAGTAGCACAGAGTCCTAGCCCCTGGACCATCAGGAAGTCCCAGTCTACTTTCTTGTATATTAAAACAGAAGCTCTAACTTATGCTTAATATTTTCATGGCATACTTATGTCCATCACTTTAACCTAGTCATGCCTTCGTATTTAAAGTAAATCTCTTATATTCCCTTGTGGCTCAGCTGGTAAAGAATCCACTTGCAATGTGGGATACCTGAGTTCGATCCCTGGGTTGGGAAGACCCCTCGAAGAAGGGAAAGGCTAACCATTCCAGTATTCTGGCCTGGAGAATCCCATGGACTCTATAGTCCATGGGATTGCAAAGAGTCAGACACGACTGAGTAACTTTCACTTTCTTATATTAATAAAAAGCATATTGTCATGTCTTGCTTTTATATCCTGCTTTTTAATTGGAGTATATTTCTTTTTCAGTTATATGTCTTTTTTCATTTTTTAGAGATTGATTGCGTTATGATTAAAATATGTACTCTGATGAACTAACATTATACAACTTCACGTATAATGCAAGAATCTCACAATAATGATTGTATAGATTTGTAAATTAAAACTATAGCTTTTTCTTATCATAGAGCACCATACATAGAATTGCACAAGTCTAAACTTACTGTATAAAAATAAAGTAAATGAAGAGAGATAACCTGTGTCTGCACATTATTGTTTATCCTACATGTGTTAATATATGCACCTTATCACTTCTTCTATGAACTAGACATTGTGTGAGTGTTTGTGCTCAGTTGCTAAGTCATGTTTGACTGTTGCAGCCCCATAGACTGTAGTCTGCCGTGCTCCTCTGTCCATGGGATTTCCCAGGCAAGAATACTGGAGTGGGTTGCTATTTCCTTTTACAGGGATCAAACCTTTGTTTCCTGCACTGGCAGGTGGATTCTTCATCACTGGGCCACCAGGGAAGCCTGAACTTGACATCACTGAGTATTAAGCACAACTGTTAATAACTGCTCAGTCTTATGAAAGCATCTTTCAAAAGACATATAAATGACCCTAATCTCAGAACAAACTTCTGGGAAAAAGAAGACAAAGAATTTATGTTAGGGATTTCCCTGGCAATCCAGTGGCTAACACGCTATACTTCCAAGGCAGGGCGCACAGGTTTGCTCACTGGTCAGGGAACTAAGAACCCACATGCTTCTTGGTGTGATCAAAAGATAAAAAAGAAAAAAAAATCTGTTAACCCTCCTTGTTTTTTCCCTTGTTTGATACATAAGATAGATAAACAAGAGATAAGATTTTTCTCCTCAGACATTAAATCTCCCACATTTCTGGGTTATACATTTATAGGTGTTGTCTGGTCCCTCAAAATCTCATTCCTCTTTGCCAACTGAAAAACTCTGGGACCAGAACTTGCTGGGCAGTCCAAAGGTTAAGACCCTGCTCTTCCATTGCAGGGTCATGGTTCCACCCCTGCTCGGGGAACTAAGATCAGGGACTACAGATGCCATAGACGAGGCAACTCTCATTTGATTGAGGACAATCCCCAGTCAACACTCACATTAGCTGGGGGATGAGTGCCAGTAGAGAAAAGAGATTAAGTGAAGCACCAAGAGCATCCATCCACCTCACCCCATGGACTATAGCCCACCGGGCTCCTCTGTCCTTAGAAATCTCTAGGCAAGCATACTGGAGTGGGTAGCCATTTCCTTCTCCAGGGGATCATCCCAACCCAGGGATCAAACCTGGGTCTCTTGCACTGCAGGCAGATTCTTTACCATCTGAGCCACATTGAGAGAAGCCCCATTCATCCACCACAAGGAGCTAATTCTATCTCCATTCTTTATTTCTTGTACCCTTATATTTTAGTTGTTGGGGGCCACAGCATCATATATGAGCAGTCAGTTTGGTACTTATACTGTATTTTGCAGGGAGGTTCCTGCAGTCTGGAATGTGGTAAGTCTGGAGTGTTCTGTTAATGCAATAAGGATCTATCTAATACAAATGTGTCCCACAGTAAAACCAGAGGGGCCCCTGGTCATGTGTTCATTGTTTCTCCTCTTTTGTCATAAAATGGATTCTTTGATCTGATCCATTATTACGAGAGAAATCGTGTCAATATATTGTTGTTCTTCAGTTGCTAAGTTGTGTCTGACTCTGTGACCCCATGAAGTGCAGCATGCCAGGCTCCTCTGTCCTCCAGTGTTCCCTGGACTTTGCTTAAATTTCTGTCCACTGGGTCAGTGATACCCAACCATCTCATCTCCTGCCTCCCCCTTCTCATCATGCCTTCAATCTTTCCCAGCATCAGGGTCTTTTCCAATGAGTCAGTTCTTCACATCAGGTGGTCAAAGAATTGGAATTTCAGCTTCACCATCAGTCCTTCCAATGAATTTTTAGGGTTGATTTCCTTATGGATCAACTGGTCAGTATATTAGGCTTCCATAAATTGAGTTGTGGTGCTGGCAGAGGCACTGAGGGCCAGGAAGGCAAGCTCATAACCACATTAGTCACCAGTTCTGATAAAGATGAATCACTGCCTCCTTTAAGGATGAATCACTATCTCCTCTCCTCCTTCTCAGTGTAATCAATCTGCCATCAAGTGGCAGACGGTCTTCTCAACGAGTAATGCCTCATCAAAGGCTCAGTTTTGGTCTCCGCAAATAGCAAGTTGGGGATTCAGCAATGGCACCAGCTAGTAATCTAGTTAGAACAGAATTGGTAAGGAGTCCATATTTTTGGACCCATGGAAGACTTTATCCCTGCCACCATGACCTTTCTATCACAGGATCTTTGTGCTAGCTGATACCACCAAATATCTTGTTTACCTGGTGCCCAAGGACCTCTGCTGTTGTAGATGCTCTTTGGTGAATATGAACATGAGATACAAAGATAGAAATGCTTTATTCTCATTCCCTTAGATCCATCCACATTCTGTTTTCCAGTGACTTAACCACAGAATGTGGTGTTCAGTCAAAACCCCATTGGTCCCCATTCTAACTGGAGTTTAGCCTGGTGCCAAGTCTTTTAGCTTGGATTCTCTAGAAAACAGAGCCTGAGGGCCATTTGAAAGAAAAAGGAGTGAAGACAAGGGAGTGGGCAGGGGAGGAGGGGAAACTCATACTGGGTTGCCAAAAAGTTTGTTTGGAAGATCTTTTGGAAAACCAGAACAAACTTTTTGGTCAACTCAGTATAACAGTGTAGTACTAAACTGGCTATCCAACTGACTGTTCAGTGTTGTGGGCACATGCTAGGCATGGGGATATGCTAGTTAGCAGAACAGACATCGATCTACCCTCATAGTCAGACCTGGCTTTTTGGGCATGTAGACCATGCAGTTCTGTAACACTCCACGTTAAAAGGACCCGATTTAAAGCTCTGTTGTCACCATCTTGGAAGTCTCAATAATTTTTGAACAATAGGCTCTACATTTTCATTTGACACTGTGCTCCATGAATTATGTTATCTGATCCCATTAATATAAATTATGGTTTAGTAGGGGAATTGATCACGTTTTCTCTGCTGAAGAGTGTGAATTGGTGGCATGGAGAGAAGTTTCTTGTGGCAGGATAACAAAACAAAGAGATGAAGAATGGCAGCATTCACAGTGCCTGCTGCTGGCTGGATGGCAAAATACATGGATGCAGCAACAGGGAATCTTTTTTTGGTCTTCGGCACTTTTTCCCCTAAACTAATCATCACTTCAGTTCAGTCACTCAGTCATGTCCAGCTCTTTGCGACCCCATGAATCGCAGCACGCCAGGCCTCCCTGTCCATCACCAACTCCCAGAGTTCACTAACACTCACGTCCATCGAGTCAGTGATGCCATCCAGCCATCTCATCCTCGGTTGTCCCCTTCTCCTCCTGCCCCCAATCCCTCCCAACATCAGGGTCTTTTCCAAAGAGTCAACTCTTCGCATGAGGTGGCCAAAGTATTGGAGTTTCAGCTTCAGCATCAGTTCTTCCAATGAACACCCAGGACTGATCTTTAGGATGGACTGGTTGGATCTCCTTGCAGACAAGGGACTCTCAAAAGCGTTCTCCAGCACTGCAGTTCAAAAGCATCAATTCTTTGGCACTCAGCTTTCTTCACAGTCCAACTCTCACATCCATAAATGACCACTGGAAAAACCATAGCCTTGACTAGATGGACCTTTGTTGGCAAAATAATGTCTCTGCTTTTTAATATGCTATCTAGGTTGGTCATAACTTTCCTTCCAAAGAGTAAGCATCTTTTAATTTCATGGCTACAATCACCATCTGCAGTGATACTGGAGCCAAAAAAAAAAACAAAGTCAGCCACTGTGTCCACTGTTTCCCCATCTCTTTGCCATGAAGTGATGGAACCAGATGCCATGATCGTTTTCTGAATGTTGAGCTTTAAGCCAACTTTTTCACTCTCCTCTTTCACTTTCATTAAGAGGCTTTTCAGTTCCTCTTCACTTTCTGCCATAAGGGTGGTGTCATCTGCACATCTGAGGTTATTGATATTTCTCCTGGCAATCTTGATTCCAGCTTGTGCTTCTTCCAGCCCAGCATTTCTCATGATGTACTCTGCATAGAAGTTAAATAAGCAGGGTGACAATATACAGTCTTGACATATTCCTTTTCCTATTTGGAACCAGTCTGTTGTTCCATGCCCAGTTCTAACTGCAGTTGTTTCCTGACTTGCATAAAGATTTCTCAAGAGGCAGGTCAGGTGGTCTGGTATTCCCATCTCTTTCAGAATTTCCCACAGTTTATTGTGATCCACACAGTCAAAGGCTTTAGCACAGTCAATAAAGCAGAAATAGATGTTTTTCTAGAAATCTCTTCCTTTTTTGACCATCCAGCAGATGTTTGCAATTTGGTCTCTGGTTCCTCTGCCTTTTCTAAATCTAGCTTGAACATCTGGAAGTTCACGGTTCACGTATTGCTGAAGCCTGGCTTGGAGAATTTTGAGCATTACTTTACTAGCATGTGAGATGAGTGCAACTGTGTGGTAGTTTGAGCATTCTTTGGCATTGCCTTTATAAACCCTGAATAATTCAGGTAAACTGAGTAAGTTTATATTTCTTGAAATCAGAAAGAATCTAAGCACACACATGTGGGAGGTGACTTAAATCATGGGAATGAAATAGAGTAAGAATAGAAGAGAGATGAAGATCTTCTAGGCCAGTGCTCTCACAGTACCCATAAAGGAATGAACTTTCTGATTTTAATTTTTTGTGAAAAATAAATTTTTGGAAAGTAAAATATGGAAAAGCACTAGAAAAATGAAATGAAAACAAAAATGGCACACCAAACACAAGCTTACTCACACTTTCAAGTATTTCAAACAGACGTAAAACTGCATTTGGAAAAACAGAATTAAAACAAAAAATAACATAAGATAAAAGGAAAAAACTATAACAACTGCACTTTGTTCACTGAAAGTGTACAGATGGTGATCAATATAGAGTATTGCTGCTGCTGCTGCTAAGTTGCTTCAGTCCTGTCTGACTCTGTGCGACCCCATAGCCGGCAGCCCACCAGGCTCTGCCGTCCCTGGGATTCTCCAGGCAAGAACACTGGAGTGGGTTGCCATTTCCTTCTCCAATGCATGAAAGTGAAAAGTGAAAGTGAATTTGCTCAGTTGTGCCGGACTCTTAGCGACCCCATGGACTGTAGCCTACCAGGCTCCTTTGTCCATGGGATTTTCCAGGCAACAGTATAGCTAATACAGCCTTGATTTTCCATCATTCCACGGTCTGAACAAAAGGTTGGCAGTGAAGTGACAATTTCCTATAATAAATACTATAACAATATTTAATATTTTAAGTCTGCTAACATTTAAAGTTTTTAACATGATAAATGGATGTGTTTCTTCCTTGTTAAGTCCTTTAATGTAGCTTGGTTGCTGATAATGCCACTAGCAAAATGTATATTTAAATTGTTTCTATTTTGTTGTTGTTGTTGTTGTTGCTATTTTCCATTGTTTTTATTTTTTGGCCACACTGTGGAGCGGTTGGGATATTAGTTCCCTGATCAGGGATCAAACTCACACCCACTGCAGTGGAAGCAAGGAGTCTTAACTGCTGGATCACCGCAGCGGTCCCTAAACTGTTTCTGTGCTGTATTTAAGAACAGTAATAGCAGAGCAATCAGTCTTTTAAAGGTATGTTTAAGGAAATGGAAGAAAAGCCTTTACTTTTTTTTTTTTTGCCACGAGGCTTGCAGGATATTAGTTCCCTAAGGAGGGATAGAAACTGGGCCTTGGAAGCAAAAGTGCTGGGTCCTAACCACTGAGATTTTAAAGCAAATTCAGTAAGCTCAGATATTCATTCTTAACTTTTATTCCAAATGAAGCAAACGATGCTTTATTTTAAAAATTCATTTTCAATTCTTCATCAGTAGCCTGTTCAGAAGATTTATCCTATTACGTTAATAGTTACATTTAAATTATCTTTCAATGAAAGAAATAGATTCTGGATTCATGAATTCCCTATGTGTGTTTATTTTATAGAAAATAAAAATTCAAAATGTTTTCTCAAATTCATAGTTTTTTTATATTTTATGTATAAATGCCACTGAAATTTGATGGCCTTCTTGCTTCATAAGTCAGTTCATACTTTCAGTACTTTGCTATGAGATATGGCTGTGAACTCAGTAGACAGGGAATTGCACTTCTGAGCAAAGTTAATACAAACACTTAGATATTTAATTATTTAGAATTACTTCTTTGGTTATTATTCAGTTTACTACTATCATTACTAACCCACTACTGACATGTCTTTTCTTGACAATACAGAAACGGCTTGTTTCACCATCTGTAATTTAGGGTTAAAAATAAAGGACACAAATTTTACTTCCCAACTTTAGCTGTGAATTTCAAAAACAGGCTTGATTAAAAATGAAAATGGCTGCAAAAATAAAATGACTGTAAAAATAACTAGTTATAAACGGAAAAACTTAACATTTCCACATATTTTTATTCACTTTTGGCTTACAGTTGACAAACTAAGCTTAAAATTTTCACTCTTTCACTAATGTGATCCTATAGCACATGACAAGGACACAGAGCTACAATTCTCCACTGACCTACTACTTGCCACGCAGGTTGGAGAAAGTTGAACCACTCTATACTATTTAACCAGAGGTGTCCAGTGATCACATGCTTGGATACTGCTGAAATGTTAAACTCCTATAAATGCTGTGAAACATTTACTCTTTTTTTTTTCATGTTTATAGAATGCTAATTATATTTTTGTGACCCTTATGGACTATAGTCCACCAGGCTCCTCTGTCCATGGAATTTTCCAAGCAAGAATACTGGAGTGGGTAGCCTTTCCCTTCTCCAGGGGATTGTCCCAACCCAGGGATCGAACCCAGGTCTCCTGCTTTGCAGGCGGATTCTTTACTGTCTTAGCCAGCAGGGAAGCCTGAAACCTTTACTCTTAACTTCTGTTCTTATCTCCTTGTGTACTAAACACAAGTAGTTTGCAGACTGGCACTGGTCCAAGAACCACACTTTAAGCAGCACTGCTCGAAGAAGAACCAGTAGAGGAGTTTGTGAAGTAACAGAAGAGAGGAGGGGAACAAGGAGACCACGAATTTGTGGAAGACTATGGAAGCTTTAAGAGGAAGTAGTTCACTGTGTTAACTGCAATAAAGGTCAAGTAGGTTGAGACCAAAAGGAAGCCATGAATTGACAATTAGGACACTGGTGACCTTTGAAAGAGTGGTTTCAGTGGAGTCCTGGAGGCAACACTAGCAGGCTGAGGAGCTGCGAGAGAAGCGCAAATGGGGACTACCCTTTCAAGAAGCTAGATGGAAAAGAAATGGAGACAGTGTGGTAGTTTACAAAGAGGTTGAGGGGCTTCCCTGATGGGCCAACATTCTTAAGAATCTTAACCTTCCAATGCAGGGGAAAAGGGTTTGATCCCTGGTCCTGGAACTAAGATCCCACATGCCACAGGGCAGCTGGCCTGTGTGTTGCAACTACTAAGCCCTCCACCTCTAGAGCTGGTGCTCCACAACCAGAGAAGGCTCACACACCACAATGAAGAGGCTGTGCACCAGGACAAAGAACCAGCACAGCCAAAAAAAAAAAAAGTCAAAGAAAAAAGTCAAAGGCAGACTTCTTAGACTAGGGAAGACTTAAAAAAAAAGTCTGTTATCACTGAAGGGGCCTCAAACTGAAGAGAGTTCTGTTTCCAGGTAGAAAATCTAAGAAAGGTTTTGTTTTGTTTTGTTTTGTTTTGTTTCAGTTTTACAGTAATCTTAAAACTACTATGAAGGTGCAGAAAGATCAGGGGAAACTTCCTTGGAGAATCTGTAGACTTTCTAACACTTCTTTGGCAATGCAACAGAAAGATGTGGGAGGAATACAAGGATTTTAATTGACTCAATTTCTTCTGAGTTTTGTATAAAGACTTGATTTTGGCTGTACCAAACAGTGTGCATGACCTTAGTTCCCCAACCAAGGCTGGAACCTGTGCCCAGTGCTTTGGAAGCACAGTCTTATCCACTGGATTTAATGCTCAGAGACTTAACCACTGGGAATTCCTAGGACTTTAAATGTATCCATGGTAAGATACACATCCTTTTGTAAACAGAAATCTCTGAGCTATCATAATTACGGTAAACTCGGGTATTGACAAAATGGGTTTACTAAAGCAAGTCATATCTATATATGAGGAGAGTTTACTTTAGTTCCTAGACTTTGCTTTCAATCCATCCTGAGTTTGAGCAAAGAAGCATCCACAGTGTGCCCAATACCATGCTAGGTACTAAGGTTACATTAATGACTGATCTCTATATGGAAGGAGTTCACTGGAGCAAAATTATTGGTTGTGATGCTTTCTGGTGGAAACAACTGAAAACCCCAGCTCCATCAAGGTCAGCTCCAGGGCCAGTCAAATCAGAGGCTCAGTCATGTCACCAAAGACCCAGATTTTTTTATATTACTACTGAGCCATCTTTAGTATTTCTGCCTCATCCTCAGGTCAGCTTGTCTTAAGTCACTATGGCTGCAGGAATTGCAAGTGACACATTCTCAAAATAGTTAAGGGGTAGAACTGTCGTCTGTATCTCATTTTAGAGGCACCCAGCAGACTATCTTTATCTTGCAAAAACTGAAACTGCATCTTACAAAAAACAAAACTGTATCCTGTGTTTCTGACTACCCCACTCGAATCCTGGGAAAGATGAGTGAAATTACCACTGTAATGGTATTTGCCCTCTGAAGTTGGTTCTGGGCATGGACCCTCACTCCTGATAAACTTTGAGTCCCCAAGAGAGAGTTTCTGAACTTAGGCACAACTTGTTGTTGAGTAGGCCAATAACGGCTAACCCCTTTTCACATTCTGGCATACACTATAATATACACAGAAAATGATAATCCATTGTATGACCCACAGGGATAAACCCAAGAGGCTAACACTTGCCTGAAGGCGTTGGTTGCCTCAGCCCTGCTCAGCTGTTCCAAGGAGGAGGGAATTCACAGCAGAGCACAGCTGTATTTTATTCATAGCACCTCAGTTGAGAAGCTTAGAGCGGGAAACCTACAGCATCTGCCAGTGAGACAGAAGCAGGTATTCAAACTAGGCAGTCTATTAGCATAAGTAAATACCAAGAGGCAGGAGACACAGTCTAAGTCAATGTTTGACCATAGTAATTCCTGCAAACTCTTTTCTGGTATCTTTGTGCCTTGCACATACTACTTCTCTCTTCTTGGTGTTTTGTTTAACACAACGTAATAGATAAAGAGAGTCAAATATATCTCGGTTCAAAACCTCTAGCACCCATCGGCTGTGTGTGTGTGTGTGTGTGTGTGTGTGTGTATGTGTGTGTAAGTCACTCAGTCGTATCTGATTCTTTGCGACCCCATGGACTGTAGCCTGTCAGTCCATGGAATTCTCCAGGCCAGAATACCGGAGTACTGGGCAAATGAATTAACTCCTCTGAGCCCGTCTTCCCTATCCAAAGTGTAATACGACTACAACTCATAATGAGGTAAGATGGCCAGAACAATCCCCGGTGCACATAGTAAATCCTCCTTAGATGTGAAGTCCGTCTGGCAAACTTCTATTCAAATGTTCCTGCTCCTCTTAAGATGTCCTTTAGACGTTTCGATGGTGCTTCCTGGTTTTACGCTACTATTAAAACCGCGCAGCACCTTGTTATCAGTTCTTTGCCCGCAGCCCCCACCCCTCTTCCCCCACAGAACTCTCAAAAGGCCAGTTTCGTCGTCCCATAGTAGTGGGCAAAACCCCGCTCCTCATAGGTGTCCCAGAGGGAGTTTGTTTTTGTTTTGGCTGACTTCGCTTAACGGATTGGGCGGGAGGAGCGCGGGCGAGCAGGAGGGCGCCGCCCATGGAGGAGAGGGGCGTGCCCGCCTCGGGTGCGCTCGCCCGATACTCCCCGGCGGGGGCCTCGGCCGCAGCCCCGAATCCACCCGGCTATAACGAGGGAGCCCGCGCGCACCCACCGGGCCGGGTAGCGCCCTTAGCCGGCCACCCACGCCCGCAGGGGCGAGTTTCGAGGTGACGCAGGCTGAGGCGGCGGCAGCGGCCGCTGCCTCCGGGCGGGCGCCTGGGTTGCAGGCCCGGGGCTGCCCGCCTCGCCTCGCCTCGCCCAGCACCCCGGTGCCCTCCCGACGCCGGCGGGCCCGGGAGCCTCGCGGACGTGACGCCGCGGGCGGAAGTGACGTTTTCCCGCGGTTGGACGCGGCGCTCGGTTGCCGGGCGGGGGAGGGCCGGCCCGGTTTTTTTCTCAGGGGAACGTTCAAATTATTTTTGTAACGGGAGTCGGCCGAGGACGGGGCGTGCCCGAGGTGCGCGCGTCCTCTCCCTTCCCCGGCCCTCCTCCAGCGCCCGCCGGCGCCTGCCCTGCGAGCGCGTCATGCCGCCCAAAAACCCCCGGAGAGCAGCAGCCGCCGCCGCCGCCGCCGCCGCCGCGGAGCCCCCGCCGCCGCCCCCGCCGCCGCCTCCTGAAGAGGACCCCGAGCAGGACAGCGGCTCCGAAGACCTGCCTTTGGCCAGGTGAGCGGGCCGAGCCACCGGCGGCGGCGGCGAGCGGGGAGGGCGTCCCGAGGCTGCGTCGGCGGGCGCCGCGGCGTCTAGGCGGGGGCGCGTCCCCGCGGGGCGCCGGTCCCGGCGGGAGGACGGTCCCCCCTCCACCACCCCTCGCGGCGGAGCTCCGGGAGGGGGCTGACAGTGGTCTGGGTGCCGGCGCCGCCAGGGAAGGGCGGCCGGGAGGGGGTCTCGGCTCCAGCTTGACAGGTGTCGGGCGGGTGGGGCTCGGGTCGCTGAGCGAAGTGACAGGTGCCGCCTTTGCTCCGCGAGACGGCCCTGCGCATCCGGCGGGTGTTTCGAGACCCCATCACACGCAAAAGAGAAAAAAAAGAAAAGAACTAACTGGTGTTTGCTGGACAGGTTTTTCTCCCCGTTGAGATTTGTAGTCCTCCAGTGGTCTTTTGACTTTCTCTTTTGGTCTCTAGCGATGCAACAGTTGGAAGTGTTCCCCCCCACCCGCCCTTCCCGCCCCGGGCGCGCAGCTGTATCTGAAGCCCAGTCCTGGGAGAGACAGCCAGAAAAGCCTTGGATGCAGCGGCAGACATGCCCGCGGACGTGAAGGGCAGGGTCCTGGGTGTCAGTTACCCCCCAGGAAGCTCGGCTGAGGCGCCTTGTGGCGTTCTCTTAGAAGGGGGTTTTCTGTCTTCGGGATTCGCGGCCATCGGTAGTGACTGGTGGAACTTAACTCTTTAGAAAGAACTCGCGCCTGGGCAAAAATATTGTGAGACGTTTAGCCCAAGAGCTTAAAAGTTCCTAAACTTTTCTCTTGTTTTCTAGAACTCTTCTTGTGTATTTTGGCTCTTCTTGGCTTCAGCGTGCCTCGTTATTTCTTCCATTTTGCCTTTCGGCTTTGAGCCAGCAAGGATCCTGATGTCCTTGTTTTTTTGTTTGTTTGTTTCATTTGTTGGAGTACAAAACGAGTGTTTTTGTGCTCACGTGGAATTATTTTTCTTTTCGTAAGTGGATTCTAAATTTTAAGCAAGTCCACGATAATGCAGTGGAACTTGACAGGGAGATAATGTATTGCAACATCTTATTTTTCTTGATTGCGATGCTTTATGGTTAGAACCAAAAATTGAACGAGTATAATTATCCATTATTATTGTCAGAGTTGGCCCTGCTTTGAGACTACACATCAATAACAGGGAAATGGGACTTCTTTCTGTTTCCCTCCCACAGTCCTAGCCCATCAGCAGGCCCTATTTCTCTCACCTCCCTCTGCACTAAGAGAATTCGGGACAAATTGTTAAAGATTGGGAAAAGCTTTTGGAAATGGTTTGTGAAAGGCTATTAGAAATTCATATATGACTTATCAATTAAAAATCATTCTCACTAGTGGGAAAGAAAAAAAAAAAAAGCCCAGGGATGTTCTAGGAGAGGACATTAGTTTCTGATTAAACTCTGGTATGTCCAGTATTTTCCAGTTTCCTTTTGGTAAGAGCAGTGAAGTCAACTGCAAAGAACCCTATGTTATCCACAGAGCTTGGAAGCATTCTTTAATATTGTAGAGTAACCAGAAATATTGAAGTTCTGGCCAGCACCTGGGAAAAGAAAGTCTTTTTTCCTTCTATTTTCCAACACTTCATTTTATATACTTTTAAATGATGAAGCTATCACAAATTCTTTAAGTCAGAACCATGCAAGATAAAGTCTGTTCTTGATCTATCCTTACCCATAAAATGTGTCCTTATGGGCAGTATGTCCAGTATTTTCCAGTTTCCTTTTGGTAAGAGCAGTGAAGTCAACTGCAAAGAACCCTATGTTATCCACAGAGCTTGGAAGCATTCTTTAATATTGTAGAGTAACCAGAAATATTGAAGTTCTGGCCAGCACCTGGGAAAAGAAAGTCTTTTTTCCTTCTATTTTCCAACACTTCATTTTATATACTTTTAAATGATGAAGCTATCACAAATTCTTTAAGTCAGAACCATGCAAGATAAAGTCTGTTCTTGATCTATCCTTACCCATAAAATGTGTCCTTATGGGCTGTCAAACTGTGGGTTAACTACTTAACAAAGCACTCCCTGGCAGTCTGAAGCCGAGAACTTTACCTGGGTTGGGTTCAGGGCCTAGTCCAACTGCATTTCCAGTGATGGAGCCCATGTCTACTTTGAGAATTGAGAGTTTACTTAAGGGAAACAGCACACCGTCTTCATTCTTGAGATAACCAGAAGTTAATTATGTTTCAGAGAAGGGTGGGCAGTCTGGAATAGTGCTCAAGGGCAAGGATTATAGAGTTAAATTATTGGTTTTCTATCAGGGTTTCTGACATACTGTTTGTGATTTCAAGTGAGTGCTTTAACTTCTCTGATTTGGTATTTATCTGTAAAACAGGGTAAGAGGACTTACCTAATAGGCTGATGTGGGGATTCAGTCTACCTTCATCTAAGGTACCTTGTGTGGGATCATAATAAATACTAAAAAAGTATTAGTGATTCCTTGAACTGTTATTATTAGAGGTCAAGTAGACATTAACTGATTGAAAAAGAATTAGCCAAGAAGAGTTTTTTGACTGGCTGTCTTGGTTAAGGAAAATCAGGAAGAAAGGCTGAATTTAATCATCATCTAAGAACTACTAGTAAGTAGATTAAATAAAACACTGTGAAGGGTAGACTGCATTCTAGCAAAAGTTAAAGATATTGAATTGGTTTTATAATATATCTATTGCTTTCCCCTTGTTGTTAACCAACCCAACTTTCCCAGTACTTTAAGCTACTTTGCTGCTCTGAAGTATGTGATTCACCAGACCAGCAAACATTTTTCACTGTGTGGTATTACCATTCTGGAAACACTGAAAAAGATAAGTATATGTTTAAATTCTAAGTGTAATTTTTTTTCAAAGATAAATAAGATTCTAAAGTATTCAGTGATGCTGTCTTTCAGGATAGTGCTGTTCTATGCAAACTATTGAAACAAATATTTATCTAATTAATTTGATTGTAAATATGTGCCTATTATATATTTTTTCATTCGGTAGGCTTGAGTTTGAAGAAACTGAAGAACCTGATTTTACTGCATTATGTCAGAAATTAAAGATACCAGATCATGTCAGAGAAAGAGCTTGGTTAACTTGGGAAAAAGTTTCATCTGTGGATGGAGTATTGGTAAGGAATGTCAAAAATTTTTGAAAACATTTTCTTAATTTCAGAAATAATTTTTAATCACCATAGAAAATTTGGAAAGTGGAAAATTATAAAGCAAAGCTGCTAATAATCCTATTACTCAGAGGTAATTTATTTCTGATAACATTAAAAATTAAAAAAAAC
>SJYC01106315.1:0-22691 GCA_006408675.1 Madoqua kirkii | reverse complement strand
CACTTTGCAAGTAACTCATCTGACAAGCCTTTAAGATGTGAAGTATAAAATCCTTATTTTACATGTAAAATGTAAAACCTTCATTTTATAAATGAAGATACTGAAGCTGGGTGAGATTGAGTAACTTAATTAAGGATCCTGACTAGTAAGATCTAAAACACAGATTTGGGATCATACATATAGTTACATATGTAATTACATGTAGTTTTGTATCTTAAAAAAATTGTTTTTTTCTTAACATGAGCATTTTATGTTGTTAAATATTTTTTGATATATTTGATAATGTCATTTCCAGTGGTATTATAATATTTTATCCACTAGATGTATTCTGATGTGTTAGCTTTCTGTTATTTGACATTTCCTCCCCAACTTTTTGGAGCTCTAAAATAATGTGATAAAACATCCTTATTCCTAAGAATGATACCTGGTACAAATTAAGTCTTCAGTTATTTGTTAAATGGATTAATGAGTGAATCTCTGATTATTAGGATAAATTCTTACCATTTGAATTACTGAGTCAAAAGTTATGAGCATTTATAAAACTATTGGTAATCTTTGCGAAACTGCACTCTAATCACTTTTAATGAGTTTACATTTTCATTCAGCATTGTATTAGAGTACACTGCTGACTTGTTTTTTTACTGATCTGATCAACACAGCAAAATATGTTTATATACATCCCATAAAAATACTATTTATAACTGTTAAAAAAAAATCTCGTGTTTTAGTCTGTTTGGACTATTAAAATAAATACCTTAGACTGGATAGTTTATAAACAATAGAAATTTATTTCTCACTCTTCTGGAGCTGGGAAGTCCAGCATCATAGTGCAGGCAGATTCTGGGTCTAGTAAAGGCACACTTCTTTATTCACAGGGAATTTACAGATAGTGCCTTGTCACTGGCCTTGGTTGGCAGAGCTGGTGGGAGCTTTTGCTGGCCTCTTTCAGAAGGGCACTGATTCCATTCATGAGGGCCCTTCCCTCCTGACCTAATCAGTCCTGAAGGCTCTACCTCCTGATACCATCTTGTTGGGCATCAGGTTTTCAGCAATTCTGGGTCTAGTAAAGGCACACTTCTTTATTCACAGGGAATTTACAGATAGTGCCTTGTCACTGGCCTTGGTTGGCAGAGCTGGTGGGAGCTTTTGCTGGCCTCTTTCAGAAGGGCACTGATTCCATTCATGAGGGCCCTTCCCTCCTGACCTAATCAGTCCTGAAGGCTCTACCTCCTGATACCATCTTGTTGGGCATCAGGTTTTCAGCATCTGAATTTGAGGGGGACACAGGCATTCAGTCTATCAGTTCAGTCACTCAGTCATGTGCGACTCTTTGCGACCCCATGAATCGCAGCACGCCCGGCCTCCCTGTCCATCACCAACTCCTGGAGTTCACTCAAACTCATGTCCATCGAGTCAGTGATGCCATCCAGCCATCTCATCCTCTGTCGTCCCCTTTTCCTCCTGCCCCCAATCCCTCCCAGCATCAGGGTCTTTTCCAATGAGTCAACTCTTCACATGAGGGGGCCAAAGTATTGGAGTTTCAGCTTCAGCATCTGGTAATAAAAAAAAAAGAGAAAACCTCACAATTTCCAAAGATCTGAACATATTCTAGAACTACATACTAAAAAGGCATTCTTGAAGTATCTTGGATGAATGACTTTGGTATTATCATCCCAAAGCACCTAATATATATTTCCACTGATTTGGGTACATCATGTACAAAGCCGTTTCTTTGCATGTGCTGTTAAAGAGTCATCCTTCACTTCTCTCTCTTCCATAAATACTAGGCTTTTAGTTTTCAGAAAGTTGAGAAGGGGTAGTTGATTATAGACGGTATTGGTAAGTGCAGATAGTTGCCAATTTTTAAGTGAGTTGTGTTCCAGATCTCTTGAAAGTGAAAGTCACTCAGTTGTATGGAACTCTGATCCGTGGAATTCTCCAGGCCAGAATACTGGAGTGGGTAGCCTTTCCCTTCTCCAAGGGATCTTCCGAACCCAGGTCTCCCACATTACAGGTGGATTCTTAACCAGCTGAGCCACAAGGGAAGCCCAAGAATACTGGAGTGGGTAGCCTATCCCTTCTCCAGCGGATCTTCCTGACTCAGGAATCCAGATCTCTTAGTAAGTATAATAAGGTCGTTAGATTTGCAGGCTAGTTCACAGGAAACTTTTTTTAAAAGACTGAATTCTAGCAGTAATAGTCTTGGGCTTCGGCTTTCATATATACATATGTAAATAAATAAATGCTACTGCTTTTTATCCTACCCTTTTCTTTCTCCTGGCTTTGTTCCTATTTTCCATGGGAACTGGCATAGTTTAAAACTCATCTCCTGATGATACTCTTGATGGGGACTAGGAGATGAGAAGTCATTCCTGGTTGTGTGCTGAGGAAAATAAGAAAGGAATTTCATGTTACATTTGGAACTTGGAGCATCTTTTCATTGGGTACGACAGGATGATGTTGTATTTTTATCTGTTACAGTTCACCAGACTCTTCCATAGAAATGTTATTTTCAGTGATAGTTAAGTTTTTGAGAGTTGGCCTGACAATTTAATCTTCATTTATACAGTAATTTCTAAGGGAGAATATGACACAGTGAGTGCTGAGAAGCCAGAGAGTGACAAAATGAACCTGGTTCTGATGCAGCCATTCTAGTTACACTTGGCTATCTTTGAAACAAGAAGAATGTGGTAACTCAGGGTAATTTTTGACAGCTGAAAATAGATAATGTTTATTGAAACAAAGGATGGGTTAAGAGCAAGAATTTGTCGTGAGACTGGACTGATTCAAGTTTCAAATCTACCACTTACTGCTTCTGTGATCTTGAAAAGGTACCTAAAATCTCCAAGTCTCAATTATCTTATTTGTAAATGGAACTAATAATAATTTCTGGGTCTTGGAGTTATTTGGTAGATTAAATTCATGCATATAAAGCATGAATTTATTAGTGTAAATGAGTGCTTATATTTGGTCATGCAAGCAGAATATTTTTACTAATGAGCTACTGCAGAAAATCTTATATTAATTTTTTTTTAAAGAATTTAAGGATCAGTTAAAATGGTTGAAGTTTTAAATGGATGTATAGTGATTCTGATGTGGCACTTTCATTAAAATTCACATTTTTAGATTCTTGAGAGTAAAAAAAAAAGTTGTTTATGCATACAGGAAAGCATATATTAATCCTTTTAAAGGCAAGGTTTGTGGTATTTTGTCTAGAAATTTCTCCGTTTTGTATAAATGTTTAGTAAGTGTGTAATATGTGGTTGCTGTTATATGATTAAATTGTGTTCATGCTGCTTACAGCATATGAATAAAATAAGAAATTGGTCAGATGTACTTCTCATACTGTGACTTAATGGTAATATTGGTTTTCTTTCTGCATCTTGAATGACAGTGTGGCAGAGAAGAAATAAACCTTGGACCTCAGGGCAAAAAACTCTTATTGTAGTTGTAACGTAGCTATATGATTTTAGGCAAATTGGTTAATCCCAATTAACCAGTTCTCAGTTTGCTCATAAGCAGAAATGATGTCTGAATATCAGCCTTTTAGGCTTTTGCATTGCCGGGGGCAGGGGGGAGTTGTTTATTTGTATGTTTGTATGTTTATTTGTGTGTGTATATATTCAAGGGCTTTGAAATATATTACCCTTGATAGAAGCATTTTAGAGGTAATTAGAAAGATAATTGAAGAGAATAGTTTGGAATTAGAGTAAAACTAGGCGTTCTATTTAAGCTGTGCTGCAAAAATATGAAGAGGTTTCTTAATAACCTTAGCAGCATATATATTTTAAAATTATGTGTAATGAAAAATTTCTTTACCTGTGATTTTTTAGTCCTTAGTTATATATACACCCTATCTATTTGAAGATGGTGCTTATATTCTGATTGCTTGTGGGTTTTGCTGAGCAAAGTACATGTAAGAACATGTTTGTGTGTGTGTCATCAGTTGTGTCTGACTCTTTGTGACCTCACAGACTGTAAACTGCTAAAGAGCATGGATGTGAATGTTACATTTGTATTACAGATGTAGGCTACCTGCAGGTTCTTTTATTTCTGATTCTACTTCTAAGATTAATTTCTAAAGACATTTTATTTTGGAGTTTCAGATATTTATATAAGTAGGTTAAAGAAAATAGTATGAACTCTCACATACCTTTTAACTAGCTTCAGTCGTGGCCAAACTCTATTTCTCCCTGACTCCAGAGTATTTTAAAGTAAATCCAAGATATGATGTTTCATCTATACATATTTCAGTATGTAGGGGGAATAAAAAAAGAACTCATTAAAACAATGACCACAAGAAGTTTCCTGGTGTTCTCTGATCAGGATTCCACACTTCCACTGTAGGGGTCATGGACTGAATCCCTGATTTGGAAACTAAGATCCTACAAGCTGCACCAGAAGACAGTCCCCTCCAAACAACAGAAGCACCACAGTTATCACACCTGATAAAATTAATGAAAATTCCTTAATATCAAATATCCATTGATGAATTATCTTGTTTCATAAATTCTTTTTTTCAATAAGTTCAGGATTTAAATAAGGCCTACACAGTGTGATTGGTTGATTTGTGTCTTAAAATCTCTTTCAGTCTGTAGATTTTACCTTTTTCTTCCCTCTCCCTTTTCCTTTCTTTTCTTTTTTTTTTTTTCACTATATTTGTTGAAGAAACTGTTCTTATCCTATGGGAAAGAGTTTTTATCCTGTGAGATAAGTTTTTATCCTGTGAGATTTTTTACTGTGTGTATTTTACAGATTATACCTCCTTCGTTGTTTAACATATTTCCTAATTCTCTGTGTTTTCTAGAAATGATTCTAGAGGCCTCATCAGATCCTGGGTTGATATTTTTCAGAAGAAATACTTCAGAGATGTTGTTGTGTATGCCTAATGGTAGACACATAACGTCTTGTTCTCTCTCTTTTAGTGTAAGCTATTATTGATGACCATTGACTGGAGCCATTAGAGGAACTAATCTTTCCCTTTGCAGTTATTAGTTGTAATTCTTCTGTAAATAGAAACTTTCCTCCATCAGCTGTGTTTATTCTGAAGGATAGATTATTCAGGAAAGGTAGGATAAGTGCTTTATCCTTGGTGTTTATTGACTGGTTCTCAAGCTGATGAGCTTGTCTTGTAACATTCCCCGAAAGTGACCAATGATTATAATCATCTTTTCAAGTATTAATATTACCTTATAATACCAATAGGCCAGTTTGACTATACATAGACATTTAATAAGATCTTTACTCAAAGGTAACATTCAGGTGATCCTTGAATAGTGTTGGGGTTAGGGACAGCAAACCTCCACACAGTCGAAATTCTGCATTACTTATGGTTGACCCTCCGTATGCACAGTTTCTTCATATACATAGTTCCTCCATTTCTGTAGTTTCACATCTGAGAGTTTAGCCAATCTCAGCTCATGTAGCACTATAATATTTACTATTGGGAGAAAAAATGCCTATAGTATAGTCCTGTGTTCTTGCAAGAGCTGACTCACTGGAAGAAAAATTGATGCTGAAAAAGATCAAAGGCAAGGTGGGGTGGGCCGCAGCAGAGGATGACGATGGTTAGATAGCATCACCAACTCAATGAACATGAATTTGAGCAAATTCTAGGAGATAGTGAAGGACAGGGAAGCCTGGCGTGCTGCAGTCCATGGGGTCACAAAGAGTTGGACACAACTTAGTTACTGGAAAACAGCAGTAGCTTTTACTATTGAAAAAATATATATAACACACAGTTTGCAGCCATGTTCTTCAAGAGTTAGCTGTATTTTATAATTCCAAGAATGAAATGGAAATAAGATTATGTAGTGTTTAACTTAGGGATTGTCTTTGTTTTCATTAAGCATAATTCCCTGGAGACACATTGAAGTTAAATGTCATTGTATTTGTTTGCTAAGGGTGCCATAAAAAAGTACCACAGACTGAGTGGCTCAGACATCAGAAATGTGTTTTCTCCCAGTTCTGGAGGCTGGAAGTCCAAGATAAACTATGGGCAGGTTTGGTTTCTTCTGCAGCCTCCCTCCTTGGTTTGCAGATGGCTGCCTTCTCCTTGTCTTCTGGAATGGTTTTCCTGTGCACAAATCCCTGGTGCCCTTTTGGGTGTCCAGACTTCCTGTTCATGTAAGGATGCTAGTCAGATTCAATTAGCTTTACACTTCTGTCCTCATTTTAACATGTAACACTTGAGACCCTATCTCCAAACACAGTTATGTTCTCAGATACTTAGGGCTCCAGCTTCAGCATAGGAATTTTGTGGAGGGAACTCAATCTAGCTTGTTGAAAATAGTTTGTTTCTTTGTTATTTTTTGGTAGTATTCCATGGTATGGCTGGACCACAGTTTGTTTAACCATTCACTTATTGAAAGGTGGCTGTGTTGTTTGTAGGTTTTAGCTACTATGAATGAAGCTTCTATATCTATATCATTTGTTATAGATTTTTATTGTGGACATGAGTTTTCCACTCTTTAAACACTAAGGAGTGTTGTTGTTGGATCCTATTGCAGAGATCCTGTGGTAAGAGTATGCTCATTTTTGTAGGAAACCTCCAAATTGTGTCCAGAGTGGTGGTACCATGCAGGAAGGCGCTGCTGCTTTCATATTTTTGCGAGCATTTGGTGTTGTCACTGTCTTGCATTTTGGCCATTCTAGGTGTGATAGCTCACTGTTTTAATTTGTAATTCTCTTAATGGCGTATGATGCGAACATCTTTTCATATGCTTGTTTGCCATCTGTACATCTTCTTTGGAGAGGTGTTGACACCTTGTGCCAATTTTTTAATCTGTTGTTTATTTACTCAGTGTTGAGTTTTAGGAGGAGTTCGTGTGTTTTAGAAAACAGTCCTCTTTAGATATTCCTTTTGCCAGTATTTTCTCCCATTCTGTGGCTTAACTTCTCATTCTCTTGACTGTGTCTTTTGTTGAGCAGAAATAATTTTAATAAAGTCCAGGTTATAAATTCTTTTATGAATCATGCCTTTGGTATTGTATCATTATCATTGTCATCACACTTCCTGATTTCAAACTATTATACACAACTGTAGTCATCAGAATAGAATGGGATTTAGCATTCAGACAGACACATAGATAAGAGAAAAGAAAAGAGAACCCAGAAATAAACCCCTACACATATATGGTCAGTTAATTTATGAAAGAAGCCAAGAATATTCAATAGTGATAAGACCATCTCTTCAGTAAAGGGTTCTGGGAAAACTGGATGACTCTCTCACACTATAGATATAAATTAACTCATATTGGATTAGGAGACTTGATGAACATAAGAAGCCATAAATTCCTAGAAAAAAACATAGGTGCAAGCTCTTTGACCACCATCTTGGCGAGGATTTTTTTAATTTGACACCAAAAGCAGAGCAAACAAAAGCAAAAATAAACAAGTAGAACTACATTCAAAATGAAAAGCTTCTGATAGGAAAGGAAACATTGACAAAATGAAAAGGCAACCTACCAATTGGGAGAAAATATTTGCAAATCTTGTATCTAGTAAGGAGTTAATATCCAAAATACTTAAAGAACAAACAATCCAGTAAAAAAAAAATGGGCTGAGGGACTGAATAGGTATTTTTCCATGGAAGACACACAGATGGCGAACAAGTACATGGTACTTAACCTCTAATCACCAGGGAAATGCACATCAAAACCACAGTAAAATACCACCCTCATCTGTTAGAATGGTTATTATCAAAAAGACAAGAAGTAACAAGCGTTGTGACAATATAGAGAAAAGGGAACAGTACATTGTTGGTAAGAATGTATATTGGTGCGTCCACTGTGAAAAACCGTACCTGGGGAGGAGAGATCATGATGGAGTAGACCTTCACTCACCAACACGTCAAAACCACAGCTACATACAGAGCGGTGCTTGGTAAAACTGATTCAGGAACTAGCCAGATGGCTCTTTCACAACCGAGGCTGTAAAGGAAGGACTACACAAAGGCTGGCAGGAAGAGAGGAGAAGCAGGCTGGTCTGGTTGGGACTTGCACCCGCTAGGGGAGGGTGCAGAAGGGGAGGGAGATGGCACAGGCTTGGGGATTTTCCCTGGGGGAGTGAGGGATTTGAGCCACGTATTAGGCAACCTGGCCCACGGGTCCAGCTCCGGGAAGACGACCCCTTGAGCTGGTTTGGAAACCACTGGGGCTTACCAGAGGTCTCTAAGAAACCAAGACTCGGCCCTTGAAGGACATGCACAGACTTGCCTCCTCGCAGTCACAGCACAGAGTCAGCAGATGGAAAACTTCCTTGGGCCCTGGCCGGCTTACCAGGACCATCCCAGTGTATCCCGAAGCATGCTCAGGGCTCCTGCTCCAGCGCCTCTCGCCCTGGCGCTGCACCCACCGAGGCACCGGCAGCTCCTGAGAGTGCGCACACTTGGGGGGCTGCGAGCCTGCTTGCACGCTGCCCCGACTCTGACCAGTGTGGAGGCAGACATTGCCAGCCTGGGTGTCAGTGTGTACACCCTGGGGGGGCAAAGCCGCATCCCAGGCGGAGAATGTTGTCACTTGGTAGGCCGACCTTGCACACACTTGAGGGGGAGTAAAACTAGCTCTAGGGTGGGCCTGCCATCGCAGGCTTGTGTGTCCCTGCGCGCATCTGGAGGGGAGTGAAACCGGGCCAGTGAGCGCTGGCGCCAGCTCAAGTCCTGACCCAGCCTCTAACCAAGGCATGCGCGCCAGGGATTGGGGAGGGAGAGGAAACCAGCACAGAAGTTCAGCCCCATGTCCTCAGCCCTGACGCGCCCCATACCTAGACAGGGTCTCCCGGCAGAAACCCGCTTGCCTCAGTACTCTCGTTCCAGCCGCTGGAGCCCCGCCCCCACCCCTTATAGGGTGGAGACCGCCCTTGAGCACAGAAGCCCCAGTTCGGACTGTAGCTGCCCTAACTTCAGGCCATCAGAATGATGGCTGCCCGCCCAGCGCAGGGTAAGACAGCCTGCGCTGGCGCGCTTGTGATCCAGCAGCTCGCAGACCAGAGCCACTGGGCACACGCAGACTGCACTGGGACACCCCCACACGAGGCCATGCCTCCAAGACTGGGATGGGTAACTGCTTCACCTAATTCCACGGTGACAGAAGGCTGAACACAGTGAGAAGACAGGACTGTATTTCAAGTGAAAGGGCAAGAAGAAACCCCTGAAAAAAATCTCTGATGAAACGAGGTAAATACCTTATAAAGAATCCAATAGTAATAAGAATGCTAACTGAACTGGGGAAAAGAATAGATGAACACAGAATTTTAACAAGGGATTAGAAAACACATACAAAAAGAACCAGTCAGAGCTAGAAAACAGGATAACTGAAATGAAAAACACTAGAGAAAACAGCAGGTTAGGTGATACAGAAGAATGCATAAGGTATCTGATAGAATAATGGAAATCACCTGGTCCCAACAGCAAAAAGAAAAAAATGAGAATTGTTTAAGGGACTTTGGGTGCAACATTAGGTGTACTAAAAATCACATTAATAGGGGTCCCAGGAAAGAGGGAGAAAGAGGTGGAAAATTTATCTCATGAAATTATGGCCAAAAACTTCCCAAACATAGACAGGAAACACATCCAGGTGCAGGAAACACAAAGTCACAGACAGTATGAACCCAAGGCATATCATAATTAAAATGGCAACAGTTAAAGAGAGAATTCAGAAGACAGCAAGAAAAAAAGAGTCACATTTCTATTATAATAACATGCCTTCTCTTTTTCTTTTTAAAAGTTAATCTGGCTGTAGGCTTTTTTATTTTACTGATCTTTTTAAAGTAGCTTTTGATTTGCTTTTTTCTGTTGATTTTCTATTTTCGGTGATTCTTTTGTATTTAGCTGACCTTTTGTATTGAAATGTTTAAATTCCTTTCTTATTTCCTTCTGTGTATATTCTTTGTTTTCTTTGTCATTACCATGGGGATTACATTTAGCATCTTAGGAAAGTTTTATACTCTAATTTGAATTTTTTCAAGCTTAACTTCAATAATATAGAAAATTATACTTCATTAGCCCTGTCCACACTCCTTTCAGTTATTGATGTCACACAACTATGCCTTTTTATACCGAGAGTCCAAAAACATAAACTAATGATTTTTTAATGCATCAGTCTTTTAAATTATATAGAAACAAAATGTGGAGTTATACAATATTAGTATAGTAGTAATTTCTATCTTTTCTTCATCAATTTTTCAGCACTCAACTTTCTTTATAGTCCAACTCTCACATCCACACATGACCACTGGAAAAACCATAGCCTTGACTAGATGGACCTTTGTTGACAAAATAATGTCTTTACTTTTTAATATGCTATCTATGTTGGTCATAGCTTTTCTTCCAAGGAGTAAGGGTCTTTTAATTTCATGGTTGCAATCACAATCTGCAGTGGTATTGGAGCCCCCCCAAATAAAGTCAGCCAGTTTCCCCATCTATTTACCATGAAGTGATGGGACCAGATGTCGTGATCTTAGTTTCCTGAATGTTGAACTGTAAGCCAACCTTTTCACTCTCCTCTTTCACTTTCATCAAGAGGCTCTTTCATTCTTCACTTTCTGCCGTAAGGGTGGTGTCATCTGCATATCTGAGGTTATTGATATTTCTCCCAGCAATCTTGATTCCAGCTTGTACTTCTTCCAGCCCAGAGTTTCTCATGATGTACTCTGCATAGAAGTTAAATAAGCAGGGTGACAGTATACAGCCTTGACACACTCCTTTTCCTATTTGGAACCAGTCTGTTGTTCCATGTCCAGTTCTAACTGTTGCTTCTTGACCTGCGTACAGGTTCCTCAAGAGGCAGGTCAGGTGGTTTGGTATTCCCATCTCTTTCAGAATTTTCCACAGTTTATTGTGATCCACACAAAGTCCAAGGCTTTGGCGTAGTCAATAAAGCAGAAATAGATGTTTTTCTGTAACTCTCTTGCTTTTTCCATGATCCAGGGGATGTCAGCAATTTGATCTCTGGTTCTTCTGCCTTTTCTAAAGCCAGCTTGAACATGTGGAAGTTCACGGTTCACGGTTCACGTATTGCTGAAGCCTGACTTGAAGAATTTTGAGCATTACTTTACTAGTATGTCAGATGAGTGCAATTGTGCAGTAGTTTGAGCATTCTTTGGCATTGCCTTTCTTTGGGATTGAGATGGATGCCCTTTATTTATTTTTCTTAGAGGATTGTCCTAGCTAGAACTTCCAATACATTGTTACCTTTTTCCTGATCTTAGTGGGAGAACTTTCAGTCTTATTGTTACCTGGGATGTGGGCTTTCTGGAGATGCCTTTTGTCAGGTTGAGGAACTTCTTTTTTGTTCCAGTTGTGTTGAGTATTTTGTCAAATGGTTTGGGATTTTGTCAAATGATTTTTTTCTACATCTATTGAGACAACTGTATGTTTTTTCTCCTTATTATAATGTATTATATTCTTCTGAGATTTTAAACCAACATTGTGTTTCTAGGATAAGTTTCACTTGTTTATGGTGTGTAATTATTCTTTTATATATATATGTATTTAAATTTTGTTTCCTTGTATTTTGTTCAGCATTTTTATGTGTTTGTTCATAAGATATTTTGGTTCCTATTTTCTTTCCTTACAGTGTCTTTGTCTGATTTTAGTGTCAGGGTAGTATTGACTGCCGAAGGAGATGGGGAATGTTTCTTTCTCTTCAGCTTTTATGGAGCATTTTGGTTAATTGATGGGCTTCTCTGGTGGCTCAGACGGTAAAGCGTCTGTCGGCAGTGCAGGAGACCAGGGTTCCATCCCTGGGTTGGAAAGATCCCCTGGAGAAGGAAATGGCACCCCACTCCAGCACTCTTGCCTGGATGGAGGAGCCTGGTAGGCTGCAGTCTATGGGGTCTCGAAGAGTCGGACATGACTGAATGACTTCACTTTCACTTTGAGGTGGTGCTGCTGCTAAGTCTCTTCAGTTGTGTCCAACTTTGTGCAACTCCCTAGACGGCAGCCCACCAGGCTCCCCTGTCCCTGGGATTCTCCAGGCAAGAACACTGGAGTGGGTTGCTATTTCCTTCTCCAATGCATGAAAGTGAAAAGTAAAAGTGAAGTCACTCAGTCGTGTCCGACTCTTCACGGCTCCATGACTGCAGCCTACCAGGCTCCTCTGTCCATGGGATTCTCTAGGCAAGAGTACTGGAGTGGGGTGCCATCGCCTTCTCCATTCACTTGGTGAATTGATACTAATTCTGCTTTAAATGTTTGGTAGAATTTATCAATGAAACCAACTGAGCCTCTACTTTTCTCTGTGGAGAGGTTTTAAAATTACTAGTCTACTCTCTTAACTTTGTTACAGGTCTTTTCAAATTGTCAGTTTCTTTTTGTGTTGGTTTGGTCATCTCTGTCTTTTTAGAAGTTTGTCCATTTATTCTAAATTATCTGATTTGTCAGCAGGCAGTGGCTTATAGCATTCCTGTTATGATTCTTTTTAAAATTACTATAAGGTTGGTCTTAATATCCTTATGTCATTTCTAATTTTAACTAATTTGAATCTTTTTTCTTGATCAATCTTATCTTTTTTGCAAAAAACCAATTTTTGGTTTTATTGATTTTTCTCTACTTTTATACTCTCTAAATTTAATCAAACCATTTCTTCCTTCTTCACCATTTAGTGTCTTAATATATATGTCAGATAGCATTATTAAAGTTCATCATGAGCTTTCATCATGAACTACTCAGATATATCTAACATGTAATTATAGAAAATTGTTATAATAATATATAATTTGATGGCTATTTTTACTGCAGCATATATTGTTTTTTTCTGAGGACCCATGGCAGGAATTTTATTCTTATCTCTGAATGAAGACTAGCTAGGGTCCTTCTGAGAAGAAATTTTATTTTATTTTGTGGTCATTATGACTGCTGTAACTGTTAACAGATTTGAATGCCAACTTTCAAGGCATAGCATGTAGTTTTTCTAACATCTTTCTTGTTATTTTTTTCCACTTTTCTATATTTCCCTTTCAGTATTTCAAAGAAATATATATTTACATATGAACATGCATATATAAATGTATATTTATATATAAACACACATATGTATTCAAAACTCATAGTATTAAAGTGAGAAGTGAATATCCATTGCTCTCTTTGTATTCCCACCTCTATATGAATAACTACTGATAAATTTTTATTCATTTTGCCCCTCCAACCCTTCCTCATTTCCCCCTTCACACACACACACACACACACACACACACACACACACACACACACACAGGATTTTTATTTTTTCCACTGAGGTTTTATTATTTATTTACACTTTTTAACCAATTTAAGTAATTATTGATGCTTTTGGAATAGACAATAGATTCAGATGGTTTAAGATTCAAAAGAAATAAAAATGTAAGCAATGAAAACCTCTCTCGTTCTTTCCTCTAAGTTACGCACTTCTCCTCCATAGGCAGCTAATAAAAGTTTCTAGTTTTTGTGTTTTTCCGTACCTTGCTTTTTTCATGTACTGAAGAGTAACTCTCCTTCTGTGTTTAGCTTAATCTTTTTAGTGGATGTATTTTCCATTATATGGACGTGTAATTTATTTATATATTCCCCTATTAACAAACATTTAGTTTTATTTTTGAACATTTGATACTACAAACTGCTGCAGTGAATAGCTTTATATATACATTTAGTGCACAAATAAGAGTACTTTTGTAATTTTGGTTCCTAGAAGTGAAACCACTGGGTCAGAAGACATTTCACATTTATAAAATTTAATAGATTATGTCTTTGCTCACAGGATGAATCTTTGCTGATACCTCACTTTTCCAATAAGGCCTAGCACTGTTTAATACTGTACTCTGCCCTAGTTCTCCCTTAGATTTTCTCTTCACTGCTTTTTTTAAATTGAAGTTTACAGTGTTGTATTGGTTTCTGGTATACAGCAAAGTGATTCAGTTCTGTGTGTGTGTATTCTTTTTCAAATTCTTTTCCATTATGGGTTATAACAAGGTATTGAATATCTTGTTTCTCCCAAGCTCTTTCCCTTTTGGTAACCCATAAGTTTGTTTGCTATGTCTGTGAGTCTTGTTCTGTTTTGTCTGTGAGTTCATTTGTATCGGTTTTTAGATTCCACACATGAGTGATATTATATGAGATTTGTCTTTGACTTAACATTGTATGATTAGGTCCATCCATGTTGCTGCAAACGGCATTAATGATTTCCTTCTTTTTTATGGCTAGTGACATTTAGTTGGTTATATATACTACATCTTTTTTATTCATTCACCTCTCTTTATTCTTCATGTTAGAAGTAGATACCAGAAGAATGGTAGCTACCAGAAAAATACATCACATACTGTATAGCACCTTTCCCCTTAGGATTGAAATGACTGTGGAGAGTTACAGGCTTCCAGGTTTGCTAGGGTATCTTCAATCTCAATTTAATAGGACCGTTTGTTTTTCTATACTTTAAACATCTTTATGCCCTATATAATTTAGATACAACAGGTGTTGTTTTGAAAGAAATGATTATAAATACTCTCTCAGTGAATCAGTTTTTTTCCTTATGTACATTATAATTTTAGAGGCCTGATATTCATAATTATTGATGTTCAGATTGGTAGTTATTTCTATCACATGTTCATCTATAAACAAGTAGTCAAGTTTATATGAGACCTAGATATTTAGGAGAGTTTTGAAGTGAGTTTTTTTGTCAAAAATGCCTGTTCCATTTCTGTTTTACCTCTTTTCATTATGTGCCTTGATTTTTCTCATTCTGCAAACCATTTTTAAGATAAGTTGAATCAGATTTATATTGCAGTCAGAAACCGCCAAACTTTTCCCGCCTTGGATCTCTTTTAGAAAGTATACCAAACTTTGTTTATTAAATAATAATTTTTCCTAATTTTGTTCAAGCCTGAAAGCCCTTGCTTTTTATCAGCATAAAGGTAAATTGTGTTACCTTGCTGCATTGAATTCTAGCAAAAGTGAAACACTTGCTACTTTAGTTACTGAGGCATTATTGAAAGTAAACATATGGGTTCGCTTAAGTTTTTAAAAATTTAAGCAAATTTGCCAAAGATTATCATTTTATGATTTGAATCCTAGAGACTCCAAGACCACAGGACTTCAGTGATCAATGATCTCTTTCATTTTCCCTTCCAACTGAGATTCTTTTATTCTAATGCCAGCTCATTTATTCAGTAGTTATGTTTTCATTTTTTCAAATGATATTGGTGGAACGAATGGACATGCTAACTTTGAAAAATACCATTTATACACATAATTAAATCTGAGTTGTAGTAACTGACTTCCTCACTGTTTTTCATCTTTGTTTCTCAGAGGGGTGGGCGGTGGCTGTTTTCACTGCTCTATGGCGCTATCTTCTTTGGTGGATCATTTTTTGGGCCTTTGACTCAGTAAAGCAGAAAGCTTGACTAGAAGCTAAATTCCAGGTCAGTTACGTATTACAAGTTTAGGAAGTGAAGACTGTAATTCATTTCTTTGTGTGAATTAGTCCTGCTGATCCTCAGTAGCTGATCAATGTGTGATCAGGAGATAAAGAAATTGTGGTAGGACCAATATTCTCACCTTAAAACTTTTTACTCATGACTCAGTTGCTGCTTAGTTCTCTGAGCCTACTAGGGGGAAAAATGAGAAAGTCAAAAAGTCATTCTATCCTATGCTGGGTTATGACTATTGATGCTGCTTTTAAAAAATATATACATTTAATGTTAAGTTAGTGCTGGCCATTGTACTAGATTCTTGGGGGTTCAGCAGTGTACTTAGTGTGATTATGCCTTCAAAATCTTACAAACTAGTTGAGATAGGGACAATTGAACAATCTAGTAACTGAACTTGAGTTAGTTAGGTGCTTAAATAGTCCTAACCACTGAATTCTGTAGAAGTTCTTAGCTCCAAGTACTCATCTCTTGGGCAGAAGACTAGAGGAATCTGAATTTGCCAAGAACATATTTTTCTGGGAGTAGAGTCAACTCTTTCCCCACAAAGGCATTGTGTAACTGGATGGCTAATTCAGTTGGTGTTTACCTCTGCATGTTGAATCAAAAATATGATCAAGCACAAGTAAAGTTAGCTTTTGTATTCTTCTTGGCTGTGCTGCTCTTGACTTCTGGTTCTTGTGAGCACATCAAGAATTCTGTTACCACTCACTGCTGTCAGCTGATATTATGCAAGCGAGAGGGAGGATTTTCTGACATATTAGCATGTTATTTCTTTTGTTCTTACACATAACCCTGGTAAGGAAATCCAGGAGGGGAAGATATAAAGGCAGGTCTTAGCCTTTCTACTTCTGTAATACATTTAACTTGTAACTTGATTGCTAATCACTCATTACAGTCTCATGAATCTGGTGTAAGGATGTATCCTTTTGACCCTGAGATAAAGAGTGTGTTTACTATGGCTTATTTCCATCATTTTCATGGTTGATATCTTAAAAAGTAAAGATAAGAGACAGTAGTGTTTTTAACTTTTAAAATTTCAGGTTAAATTCATGCTAGTTATTCTAACCTACTTTTCAGTAAGATAACCTACTTTTCAGATGTCTCTAAGATGATTTATGTTACCACTTGGGGGAGCGCTTTTGCAAGTTAGTGCGTTGTAAAAGAGCAAGTGTTGGATTGGCCAGAAACTTTGTTCAGTAATTTCCATAAAATATCATGGGGAAAAAAACTCAACAAACTGTTTGGTTAACCCAGTAGAAATCATATCACTAACTCAGGGTAACCAGTCGGGTGGTTTAAGTAAACTAAACTAAATGATAGCTTAAATGAGTAGTCTCTTAGGTGTTGATTATAGATTTTGATTTAAACTGTAGTATATGTAATTAAAGTTTTACTATTTAAAAAACGATTTTTCTCAAGAATATTCATAATTTTTCCTCTCACCTGTTTTATATAAATTTAGTACTTTTTAATTGACTTAGTTTCCCCTCTATTTTATAATTGTAGGTAATTTAAAAAATATATCTAGGATTAGTGAACCATTTGTAATCTTGCCACCTAGAGATAATAGTCAACATTTTGATATATTTTTGCATATCCTTTCTTTTAAAATTTTCAACAAATTGGAGTCAAAATATACACAGAATTTTGTATTCTGATGTTTTTTTTCTCGTAGTGTGTCTTTCTTTTCCCCATGTCCTTATAATCTTTGAAATGTTTTCTAAGAGTCTTATGTAGCTCCTGATACAGCTCTATTATAATTTATTTAACTACTCTATTTAAAGATATTTAAATGTTTCCCACTAATTTTGCTGTTGTAAGTAATTCTTTGAACATTTATTATACTAAATCTTACTCAGTAATTATTTTCATTGAATAAATTCATAGAGATAAAACTGAACTCTAAGGCTCTTGATGCAAATTAGGAAAATGTCCTTCAATTAACACTCTTCTGAGTGTTAATTCAGAATATGTTTATTGGAAATTACTGTCTTTTTCTTTTGCAAAATGCTTTTTCTTATCCTTTCCTCATTTTTTCCTTCTTTCATTTATTTTTTTGTGATTCTTTTGGCTGAGTAAAACTGCTTTTCCTCTGCTTTAATGATTTCAGAGGTGCTATTCCGAGGCCATTACATAATTCTCAACTAAATTTTTGAGGAAACAAATCAGTTACAAATTTTGGGTTGTAATTGCCTTTGGAAAATAGGGCCTAGATCTTGAGACAGCAGTGAGGGCCGGAAAACAGGATAAGTCACGTGAAACATCTGTATCGAGGAGTTGGGGCTGCTGTAGAAGTGGATGAAACTGTAGACGGCAGAAGGAAAAAGAAGGTGGTGGGGAAAAGTCTTTGGAATTGGGAAACTAGGAAGAAGTTGACAGAGATAAAAAAGAGAATGAGGATGTTAACTGTGTTTGAAAAGCTAAGGAGAAAAGTTTCATTACAGTGGTATCAGATGTTGTATAGAGATCTTTGTAGATGAAACGACAGAGAAGTCTACTTAGTTTAGAGAGATCTTTCGAGACTTAAGACAATAGCCTCAGTAGAGTAGCGCTTATATAGAAGTATGTGGATGCAGTAGGTGTGTACTGGGAGAGTGTATCTGGTGAGTGTGTGTGTGAATAGTGAGAGGTTTGTATGTATGGTTCGTGTGGTTCTAACAGTAACTTGATAAAGTCCAGGGATAGAAGGATAGCTTTTTTTTTTTTTTTTTAAAGTGATGTAAACTTGCTTGTGGGGCTTCCCTGGTAGCTTCGCTGGTAAAGAATCTGACTGCAATGCAGGAGACCTTGGTTCGATTCCTGGGTTGGAAAGATCCCCTGGGAAGGGACAGGCTACCCACTCCAGTATTCTTGGGTTTCCCTGGTGGCTCAGATGGTAAAGAATCTGCCTGCAGTGCAGGAGCGACCTGGGTTGAGAAGATCCTCTAGAGGAGGGCATGGCAACCCACTCCAGTATTCTTGCTTGGAGAATTCCCAAGGACAGAGGAGCTTGGCAGGCTACAGTCCATGGGATCCCAGAGAGTTGGACACAACTGAGTGTTCTAGCACAGCACAGCACAAGCTTGTTTGTAGCTAAACAGAAGCACGTGTTTAGAAAGAACTGTAAGATAAATTATGTAAGACAAAGGGAGGAATTAATAAACTAGGTCTTAAAGGAGGTGATCCAAAGTGGGAAGAAGTAAGGGAGTAGATTTACTGATTTAAGAGTGGAGAAGGATGTTCATTTGTCAGAAGAGAAGGACCTGAGGCTAGATGCAGGGACATTGGGAGTATATGGTAATTAAAAATTATTTGATGTGGAGAAACATGTTGAGGCCTTTGGAATTGTGATTCTCTAACCTTCTTAAAAAAATAGAAATGAAGAGTATAGAACTTTTTAGTGGGGTGGTGAGATTAAGAATTTCAATAGTGAAAATGTTAGGAAATCAATGTAGAAATGTAGTAAGGAAATATTCTTAAGTAAAGGGAAGGAGACTAATTTGAGTGTTAGGAAACTTGGGTTTTATAGGCCTGTGGCATTGATAGGCTGTGTTGGGCAAGTCTCCATGCTCTAATCTTCAGTTTCTTAATCTGCACAATGAGAACTGAATCAAATGTTGTTTTATGGATTTAAAAGTCTTGAATCAAACTGAACTAAAAAAAGAAAACATAGCTGTAGTAATCAAGTCATTGTAGTATTGGTGGAAAGAAAGACAACTAGGTCAGTGGAACAGAACAGAGAATCAGAAAATAGAAATCACACATATGTGTCAGTGTTTGCACACAGAGGTGCTAAGGTAGTGCAATGGAGAAAGGAGTTCCTCTCAACAAATGATACGGGAGCAATTCGACATCCATATGCAAAAAATGAACTTTATCCCTATGTTGCACCAATCATAAAAATTAATTCCAGTGAAGCATAGATATAAACTTCAGAAGATGACCAAGGAGAAAATCTTTGTGACCTTGGATTAAACAAAGATTTTATGGATAGTACCAGCAAGGGCATGATCTGTAAAACAAAATAATAAATTGAGCTCCATCAAAATTAAAAACTTATGCCCTTTGAAATACGCTATTTAAGAAAATGAAAAGCTACAGATCAGTTGAAGATTTTCGCAAAACACATACCTGTTAAGGAATTTGAATCCAGAATGTTTAAGTAACTCTTAACAACTTTATAAGACAAACAACTGAATAGAAAATTGGCAGAAGAAGAGATCCAGATGCTAAGTGAGATTTGAAAAAATACTCAGTGTTATTAGTCCTTGGGAAAATGTACCGTTGCACACCTACTCGGATGACTGGAAAACAGACAAACAGAAACTAAGCGCTGGTGAGGATGTGAAGAAACGTGAACTCTCATTTATAGCTGGCAGGGGCGCAAAGCATTACAGTCACATGGGGAAAACAAGTTTCTCTACCAGTTTCTTACAAACTTAAGCTTATATTTAACATAGAACTTAGCATTCCCCAATGAGGCCATTCACCCGAGAGAAATGAAAATATGCATCCACTTAATTATTATTTTTATTCTCTGTAAAGTGAAGTGAAGTCGCTCAGTCATGTCCGACTCTTTGCGACCCCATGGACTGTAGCCTACCAGGCTTCTCTGTCTATGGGATTCTCCAGGCAAGAATACTGGAGTGGGTTACCATTTTCTTCTCTAGGGGATCTTCCCAACGCAGGGATTGAACCCGGGTCTCCTGCCTCGGAGGCAGACGCTTTAATCTCTGAGCCACTTAATTATTATTTTTATTATCTGCAGTTGAATTTAATTATCTGTAGTTGAATATTTAAGGCTAAGGTTAATAGCCTTATTCATAGCAGTGTATTCAGCTATTGGAATAGATAAACAAAGTGTGGTATATTCATACAATGGAGTGCTACTCAACAAATAAAAGGGATAAATACTAATAGGTACAACAATATGGATGACTTCTCAGAAGCATTATGCCAAGTGAAAGAAGCCAGACAAGGCTACAGCCTATATAATTCCATTTGTATGACATTCTAGAGAAGGAATTGAAATCAGATCAGTGATTGCCAGGGACTAGAAGTCAATAAAAATGATTTCTTACACACAAAACTCCAGTAGTCCTCAGCATTCCCAGGGATGAGTATTTTTGGTGTGGAGAAGATTGGGTTGTGGACAGTTTCTGAGACAGATATGATGTAGAGGAATGAGCGCTAGATTCACTGATAATAGTGCTGCTGCTGTTTATTACTGACTGAGTATAATGCCTGGCACTGTGCTGATTACTTAAGAGCACCCTCACTGTTAAACTTCATAGTGACCCAGATAGGATACTATTATCATTTCTATTTTAGTAAAAACTGAGGTTTAATTAGATTTAATCAGTTGCTTGCTGCTGCTGCTGAGTCGCTTCAGTCGTGTCCGACTCTGCGACCCCAGAGATGGCAGCCCACCAGGCTCCCTCATCCCTGGGATTCTCCAGGCAGGAGCACTGGAGTGGGTTGCCATTTCCTTCTCCAGTGCATGAAAGTGAAAAGTCAGAGTGAAGTTGCTCAGTCGTGTCTGACTCCTAGCGACCCCATGGACTGCAGCCTACCAGGCTTCTCCATCTATGGGATTTGCCACGCAAGGGTACTGGAGTGGGTTGCCATTGCCTTCTCCGAATCAGTTGCTTACAGTTATACAACTAAAGTAGGTGTTCAAAGTCTTAAATGTTTGACACAGAAATTCATGTTTTTAACTTAAATAGAAATGTAACTCCCAGGGAGACAGGGAATTTTTTTGTTTGTTCTGTTTTTATCACTGTATCCCCAAAGTGACAAAACTGTGTTAGTTGCATAATGATCATTTCTTTAAAAATTATTCAGTTCAGTTCAGTCATTCAATTGTGTCTGACTCCATGAACCACAGCACGCCAGGCCTTTCTGTACATCACCAACTCATCACAAACTCATGTCCATTGAGTTGGTAATCTAAATTATTAGATACTTCAAATTTTAGAAGATACTAAAAAAACAAATTGGAAGAGATAAAACTGTATGAAGATAAAGATATGATTTTTAAAATTAAGGAAAAGTTTACAGTTGGATAGTGATAAGCTTTGTATTATCCCTAAAATTTGATAATCTAGAATAATTCTTTTTCCTAAAACTTTTATATAATTGAGATTTCAAAACAATATAAAATTGCATCATATACTTTTCAGCCCCATTGTACTCTACAATTAAGAGTAAGCAAGATAGAATTAGAGCAAAAGGAGGATAATCAAGTGAGAAATTGGGCTTGTTTTTAAAAAACAGTTTTGTTATGAAGTAAAATCTTTCACCTTGGCTTGGATGATGTTGTGTTGCTGAGAACTGAAAATGTTTACCTCAGAGAGCTGACTGGCTTCTAGATTTCTTATAGAACGTTGTAGTTTAACTTTTTGACCTATCTGGTAATTTTTTTTTGCTTTATAATATAAAATTTAGTTACTAACTTTGTAACTAGTTTGTGCTAGCCTAGAATTAAATGCTCTCATAAAGACTTAGGAACAAATTTATTTTGTTATGCTCATAAGAAAAAAGTTGCCTAGTATTTTGTGTGTAAATGATTTAACAAGTTACTTGAACCTTTTTGTTTTGTTTTGTTTGCAGGAAGGTTATGTTCAAAAGAAAAAGGAACTGTGGGGAATCTGTATCTTTATTGCAGCAGTTGATTTAGATGAGATGCCATTCACTTTCACTGAGCTACAGAAAAATATTGAAACCAGGTAAAATTTCTTGCATTAATATAGGCCTCTGCCATTAAAAACAAAAACAAAAACAAAAAACTATTCCTGAACTATCATTTTAATAGACTTCAGGGAATTGGTGGGAAATGCCAAAATTAACTAAAACATGGAGAACTTGGGTCAACTAGTGAACTCTCTTACTCTACTGGGGCCCTTAATGTCTTTATGCTGCACATTCTTTAAAATGCAGCAGTCTGTGTCCTGGGAAAATCTTCATTGTATCTCTCACTGTGTTTTTTAATTGTAGCTGTTGATAAAGTGGACAAAATAGGCAGATTTCTTAAATAGGCTTATTATATATTAAAACCTTTGTAAAAGTAGTGTGAGCCCACCTTCAAGGAATTTAGTTGATTTATTAAAGTTTAAGACTTGTAATATAATAGATATTGTAATTATATATATTTTGAGACTGTGTGTTCAGTTAAGTATCTATTATAATACTTGCCCCTGTAAGACATTGTACTTAATGTCTGTATTGAGTTTATAAGCCTAGTGAGAGTTTACTCATTGTTTCCAACAACTCAAGAGAAGCCTTCTGGTCATTTCTTCCAGTCATTTCTTTTG
>SJYC01106311.1:0-36247 GCA_006408675.1 Madoqua kirkii | reverse complement strand
GAGACAGGGTGTAGTTATTGCTTATAGCATTGTATGGGCAAAAAGAATATTCTAGGTAGTCTATTTATAGCATATAAACTATTGATAAAGCTTTAAAGAAAGGTTATATTCCCTATGTAGTAATAATAAAACATTTATATGAAGTCCTTCTGTTATGCTCTTTAAATCTTCATAGTTGGGTAATACTTTGTTAATCATCAGGTTTGTAGACTGATATACAGTTGGTTTCTTTTGAAACTGTTGCATGCTAAGCTTACATCTTTTCATTTATATCAGCATATAGAAATGACTGAAAAAATTAAGGCTTTAGTTATATTAGAATCTTAATCTTCATGTAAATGTAGTTTTAAATTTTTTTATATTTTAAAAATGTAATGGCTAAGAGATAACTTGTTTCTTTGTGCTTTTCTTGTATTGCCGTATAGACAGAGAGGATAGAAAAGGAGAGAAGTAGGGGAAGTTGATAGACATTGTATTGCTATGATTGAATTCGGTAAGTCTTTTATACAAGCTTCTGCTTTGTAAAAAAAAAAAGGAGTAGTTAGGAGAAAACTCTCAGATTCTGGGGGTTCAGTGAAAGTAGCAAAAATAAATACATAGATCAATAAATGAAATAAATAGAGTACTTTTCAGAGGGTGCCATGCCCACTTTTCCTAGAAATTGAAATCAAGACATTACTGTATCATCTGAAAGTGACTATTCTTATTTCTTTTAGAGAACTTTATTTCTATCGATACACATCTGCTATATGCCTTGCATTGAGGTAAATATTGTGAGGATATAGAAAAGACATGAGCTCTGAAAATTATAGAGGAAGTAGTAGAAATTTACTGTTGAAAACTGCTTGTGTTCAAGCCTGTTTAGTTCAGTTACTGGTATTCTAGGATTCTGAACAATATTCCTTTATTTTTGAAAATTTTTGGAGGAAAAGTAACATGCACAAAGTCTGCTCAAGGGTACAGTTTTTTAATAATAGAGTAGTGTGGACTTCATAAGCCTCTGAATTTAAATTCTAACTTTGGTATTTCTAGGGGATGAGATTATAGACTACTTTTAGTGTTTGAATTTTCAAAAAATCAATACATACTGCTGTTTTAATCATAAACAGAACAGAGTGGTGGTGGGTAACTATGAACATAAGTCATGCCACACAACATAATATGTGAGTCTTTCCTGTGAGAATAATAAACACTTCAGAGAGTAGGCATACCATAGATAAATTTGAGCTTTCACAGACTGTAGGACTTTTTTCTTTATTGAAGTATAACATATATACAGAAAAGCATATATCCCAAGTTGTAGTACAAAGGATTTTTTACAAAAGAATGTACCCACATTGCTAACATATAGATCAAGAATCAGAGCCATTCAGCACACCTGTGATACCAAAATCCAGATCAAGAATCAGAGCAAACCTGCTTGGTTTTTTGTTTCTTTATTACAGTCAGAATCTCTCATTGAACTGAAGATATTTATGAGAACATACTCACAGGGAAACATCAAGTGAGATACTATTTACTTTACTCATTGGTAATTTAATGAAAGAGAGGACGTAATTGTATTTTTAATGGTTGCATGGGGAAAAGGTTGAGTACCTTTATTGCACAGTCTTGAGAAATACAAAATCAAGAACAGAATAACTTTAAGAAGGCATAAGCACACTTCTGTTGTTTTTTTTTTAATCCCAGAGAAATTAACAGGCAATATATGAATATAAAATGCTAAACAATCTATTGAAAAACCTAGTGAAATCTTGTCCTCTGGAAATCTGGAAGATTAGGGGTGGTTTAAAATGAACCATGCCTAAGCATTGGACCAAGTCACTTACAGACATTTAGGCCTCTTAAATCTGTTAAGCAGTTTATCATGCCAGTAGATGATGAGGTGAGATTTGGATATTTTGAAGGTGAAGGAAAGGTGAAGTCGCTCAGTCGTGTCCGACTCTTTGCGACCCCATGGACTGTAACATACTAAGGCTTCTCCGTCCATGGGATTCTCAAGGCAAGAATACTGGAGTGGATTGCCATTTCCTTCTCCAGGGAATCTTCCCGACCCGGGAATCAAACCCAGGTCTTCCGCATTGGAGGCAGACGCTTTAACCTCTGAGCCACCAGGGAAGCCCTACTTTCAGTATATTCAGACCGTGTTGGATTTTTTCAGTAAAATCTTTGTAAACCGAAATAGACCAGGTAGTTTATTCTCTAAATGGTCTTTTTGTGGACTTCTGTGGATTTTTCCTCTTGATCTACCCACATCTGTGGCTACCTTAACACTGTTTCTCTCACAGCCACCAGAGAAATTTTTCATAAATGCAGAACAACTCTCATGATGCTAATTCCTCAGATGAAAAATCTTTTGTAGGGAACCTGTGCCTCTGGTAATATGGAAGGAGACCATACCATATGACTCCTCACACAAAAAAATACAATTATAAAACCTGTGCACACTCAGTTCTGCCTGACTCTTTGAGACCCCATGGACTGTAGCCCACCACGCTCCTCTGTCCATTAGATTTTTCCAGACAAAAATACTGGAGTGGATTGCCATTTCCTTCTTTAAGGGATCTTCCTGACCCAGGGGTTGAACCCACAGCTTCTGTGTCTCCTGATTTGCAGGCAGATTCTCTTCCACTGAGCTACCAGAGGAATTGCCTGAAGTCACTGACCTTTTAGAGCAGACAGCTGAGTTAAGAAATGGAATAAGGGTGCTGTGGGTTAAGAAATGGAGTAAGGGTGCTGTGGGCCCAAGTAGGAAGCTTTTAGCCTGGGGCTGGGAGGTATAGGGGGAAGCGAAATGGCTGTCTGAGGAGGCCTTACAAATAGCTGTGAAAAGAAGAAATGCAAAGCAAAGGAGAAAAGGGAAGATATACCCATTTGAATACAGAGTTCCAAAGAATAGCAAGGAGAGATAAGAAAGCCTTGCTCTGCCATCAGTGCAAAGAAATAGAGGAAAACAACAGAATGAGAAAGATTAGAGATCTCTTCATGAAAATTTGAGATACCAAGGGAACATTTCATGCAAAGATGAGCTCAATAAAGGACAGAAATGGTGTGGACCTAACAGAAGCAGAAGATATCAAGAAGAGGTGGTAAAAATACACAGGAGAACTGTACAAAAGGGATCTTCATGACCCAGATAATCACAAAGATGTGATCACTCACACTTACCTATAGCCGGACATCCTGGAATGTGAAGTCAAGTGAGCCTTAGGAAGCATCACTACAAGCAAAGCTAGTGGAAGTGATGGAATTCCAGTGGAGCTGTTTCAAACCTTGAAAGATGATGCTGTGAAAGTGCTGCACTCAATATGCCAGCAAATTTGGAAAACTCAGCAGTGGCCACAGGACTGGAAAAGGTCAGTTTTCATTCCAATCCCAAAGAAAGGCAATGCTAAAGAATGCTCAAACTACCACAATTGCACTCATCTCACATGCTAGTAATGTTCAAAATTCTCCAAGCCAGGCTTCAATAATACATGAACTGTGTACTTCCAGATGTTCAAGCTGGTTTTAGAAAAGGCAGAGGAACCAGAGATCAAATTGCCAACATCTGCTGGATCGTTGAAAAAGCAAGAGAGTTCCAGAAAAACATCTATTTCTGCTTTCTTGACTATGCCAAAGCCTTTGACTGTGTGGATCACAATCAACTGTGGAAAATTCTGAAAGAGATGGGAATACCAGACCTCTTGAGAAACCTATGTGTAGGTCAGGAAGCAACAGTTAGAACTGGACATGGAACAACAGACAGTTTCGAAATAGGAAAAGGAGTATGTCAAGGCTGTATATTGTCACCCTGCTTATTTAACTTCTATGCAGAGTACATCATGATAAATGCTGGGCTGGATGAAGCATAAGCTGGAGAAATATCAATAACCTCAGATATGCAGATGACACCACCCTTATGGCAGAAAGTGAAGAGGAACTAAAGGGCTTCTTGATGAAGGTGAAAGAGGAGAGTGGAAAAGTTGGCTTAAAGCTCAACATTCAGAAAACGAAAATCATGGCATCCGGTTCCATCACTTCATGACAAATAGATGGGGAAACAGTGGAAACCATGGCTGACTTTATTTTTCTCGGCTCCAAAATCACTGCAGATGGTAATTGCAGCCATGAAATTAAAAGACGCTTATTCCTTGGAAGAAAAGTTATGACCAACCTGGATAGTATGTTCAAAAGCAGAGACATTACTTTGCCAACAATGATCCATCTAGTCAAGGCTGTGGTTTTTCCAGTAGTCATGTATTGATGGGAGAGTTGGACTGTAATGAAAGCTGAGCGCTGAAGAATTGGTGCTTTTGAACTGTGGTGTCAGAGAAGACTCTTGAGAGTCCCTTGGACTGCAAGGAGATCCAACCAGTCCATCCTGGGTGTTCACTGGAGGGACTGGTGCTGAAGCTGAAACTCCAGTATTTTGGCCACCTGATGCGGAAAGCTGATTCATTTGAAAAGACCCTGATGCTGGGAGGGGTTGGGGGCAGGAGCAGAAGGAGACGACAGAGGATGAGATGGTTGGATGGCATCACCGACACAATGGACATAGGTTTGGGTGAACTCCAGGAGCTGGTGATGGACAGGGAGGTCTGGTGTGCTGCGGTTCATGGGATCACAAAGAGTCGAACAGGACCAAGTGCCAGTGGGAAAATCTCAGGCTTTCTGACCAGGGAAACTGGAAAATTGAAACAGCCATGGACAGTTGCCTGCCAGGCTCCTCTGTCCATGGAATTCTCCAGGCAAAGTTACTGGTGTGGATTGCCATTCTTCTCTCTGGGGGATTTTCCTGACCCAGAGATTAAACCTGGCTCTCCTGAACTGCAGGCAGATTCTTTACTGACCGAGCCACCAGCAAAGCCTGTCTCAAAGTGGCTTTAGTGGAAGGCAAAAGCCGTGACTTGAAACAGAAGCTGCTGGTGAATAAACAGCTTACAACTCAAGTTCAGTAAAAATAATTACCTGCTTTAAGACAAACAAATAAACAAAAAATCCTCATTTGAGAAAAATGGCAGAGTCCAGAATCTTTACAACTTAGACATTTCAGGTGTTCAGAATCAGTTCTATAATTGCCCAGCTTACAAAGAGGGTCAAAGGAGTCAAACGTGTGTTTTCAGTGTGGGGATTTTAAGTGAACATTTGATGATTGCAAGGCTCCTTTTAGAAGCTTTGTCTCTTCCTTTTTTCTTATCAGCAGTTTAAAGTGTGGTCTGTGATCCTCTGGTGATCCCGCAAAACATTTTAGGGGATCTGCAATGTGAAAGCAGCCATTTTCATATTACTGTTAAGATGTTATTTCTTTTCTTCACTCTGTTGACATTTATGCCAATGACATTTATTCCAAAACTTTTGGAACCTTTGCACCGGATTAGAGCAGTAACGTCAAAGCATTTGTGGGTGGGTTTTTTTTTTTTTTTCAGCTTTTTATTTTGTGTTTGGGTATAGCTGATTAACAATGTGTGGTAGTTTCTGGTGAACAGCAAAGGGGTTCTGGTGATCAGCCACATATATACTTGTATGTACTCTGCCCCTAAGTCCCCTTTCCTCCAGGCTTGTGGTCAATGTATTCTTCACCACCACAAACTCTCAGTTAAAAAAGAAACAAAGCAAAACATGCCTCTTGTCATTTAATAACATCATTGATGAGCCAGTTACAAGTATTTATTTTATATAATCTATATTCTCAAGTACAGTGTGGTTGAAAGCAACTAACGATAAATGTTGCCAGTGGTAAGTTTTGAATTCTCAAGGGAAAATTAGAATTTTTATAATCTTGTATTTCCTGTAAGCAGAATAGCTTCCAAATACATCAAAGACTTTTCTGATGAATTCAGTGGTAGTATTAGTAAATGTGATTGTTTAACATTACATAAAGAGATTCATCAGCATTGTAAGATCTGTGCATCATGCTATAAAATCATACATGAGTAAGAAGTTTATTCAGAGTTTAAGGTCTTTGATAGATAGATCGATGGTTTTTAAGGTCTCAGAATGTGAAGTTTAACTCATAAATTAAAATTCATGAAAATTAAGATTAAAAATTCAATGAAAATTAAAATTCATGAAAATTACTTCCAATTTCACATTGCAATTAACCTTTAAGAAACTACTGCTTGTTGAGTTTTAGGGCAGTGTCAAAAAAGAATATCCTTTATTATCTGAAAAATCTATTAAAATACTTTTTTCAACTACATGTTGTGTGAGGCCAGATATTCTTATACTTCAAACAGACAACACATTTCAATGAAGGAAATACAGAAGCAAATATGAGAATTCAGGTCTGTTCTATAGGCTAGATATTAAAGGGATTTGCAGGATTGTAAAGCTCTGCCACTGTTCTAATTTTTTGTTTATTTAGGGAAATAGAGTTAGGCTCCATGAAAATGTTAGCTCTGTTAACACATAGCAAGCTTCAGCTCACTTGAGGTCAGTCGCTCAGGCGTGTCCAACTCTTTGCAGCGCTGGACTGCAGCATGCCAGGCCTCCCTGTCCATCACCAACTCCTAGAGCTTTCTCAAACTCATGTCCATAGCAAGCTTATTTTGGTTATTTCAGATAAATTGCATTCCTAAAATTTTTTTCAGTTTTAATTATACTTGAGTTCAGTTTGGTCACTCAGTTGTATCCGACTCTTTGCGACCCCGTGGATCGCAGCACGCCAGGCCTCCCTGTCCATTGAGTCGGTGATGCCATCCAGCCATCTCGTCCTCTGTCGTCCCCTTCTCCTCCTGCCACATCAGAGTCTTTTCCAGTGAGTCAGCTCTTCGCATGAGGTGGCCAAAGTATTGGAGTTTAAGCTTCAGTATCAGTCCTTCCAATGAACACCCAGGATGGATCTCCTTTAGGATGGACTGGTTGGATCTCCTTACAGTCCAAGGGACTCTCTCAAGAGTCTTCTCCAACACCACAATTCAAAAGCATCAAGTCTTTGGCACTCAGCTTTCTTCACAGTCCAATTTTCACATCCATACATGACTACTGGAAAAACCATAGCCTTGACTAGATGGACCTTTGTTGGCAAAGTAATGTCTCTGCTTTTGAATATGCTATCTAGGTTGGTCATAACTTTTCTTCCAAGGAGCAAGTGTCTTTTAATTTCATGGCTGCAGTCACCATCTACAGTGATTTTAGAGCCCCCCAAAATAAAGTCTGACACTTTCCACTGTTTCCCCATCTATTTCCCATGAAGTGATGGGACCAGATGCCATGATCTTAGTTTTCTTAATTAACTTTAAATTAAGATTTAATTATTAACACAGTAATATTGCATGCGTACTAAGTCATTTCAGTCATGTCCAACATTTTGTGACTCTATGGACTGTAACCTGCCAGGCTCTTCTGTCCAAGGGGCTCTCAAATATTGATAGACACACATGAACAAAAACTTCTGGGTCCTCAATAATTTAAGAATGTTAAAAGACACTGAGTCCAAAATATTTTGAGAATGCTTTCCTTATATTCTGTTCTTGATTCAGACGTCTCTGTTTACTGTTACTCACACATCCATGTTTGTCTGTGCCTATCTCTGAGTCTTTGTTCACTTCATAGGCTCCACCTGAAATGCTTTCCCCTTTTTATTTACCAGATTTTCAGGTCTACTTCCACTTTGCCTTTTGAGACCATCCTAAGTGTATAGTCATTCTTTCCTCCTTTGCAGTCTTACAGTGTTGATCAATACTAGGTCATTTATAAACTTTGTATCTTACTACATGTGTGTGTTTCATTTTAAATGAGTTAATGTATGGGAAAAGCACTTGGAGCAGCATATCTGGCTTTGTATTATAAGATATGACAGTTAATTACACGAGTGAGAAAGAAGGACAGAGAAAGGGTCAACTTATGACATTAAGGTAGTGTCGTTCATTAAAGATAGCCAGAATTGAATGAGATTTCCTTGGAGGTGAAATTTGATTATGCTGAGTTTGAATTGCTTGTAGATTATCAAGTAAAGGGGTCAAGAGGCAGTTGGGTATGTGTGTCTGGAGTTTAGGAAAGAAATTCTAGGCCAGGAACAGAAACCTGAGAGCTGCTGGCACATATATAATAACAGAAATTACCACCTTTTATTGACAGTTTATCTTGTGTCACCCACACTATGGTGAGTACTTCTTATCATCTCATTTGACTTTTATAATAATCCGTGAGGTATTATTATTCTAAATGAGGGAAATAATGCTTAGAGAAGTTTATAACTTGCCCTAAACCATATAAGCTAAACAGCAGAGCTATGGCTCAAACACAGGTGTCTCTGGCTCCAAAGCTATAAATCCGTGTGTTTTACCAAATGACTAAAGTTTAGGAAATAGAATAAGGTCACTTAACAGGAGAGTGTAGTACAAAAAGAGAATGTAATTTAGGACAGAATCCTAAGGAGCACCAACAGTTAAGGGGGAGACAGAAAACAGAGGCCTACAAAAGAGATCAAATCAAGGAATCCTCCTGTCACTAAGGAGAAATATCAGAAGTGTCAGAGAGAGAGAATGAAAAGGTCTGAGTGCTTGCTACTTCAGATGCTGTGGGAGAAGTCAGTAGCAACTGAAGAGTGGCTGTTAGTTTCGGCATCAAGGAAGCCGCTGGTGAAGGCAGCAAGGACTGTCAGAAGTGATGTGGGAGCAGGAGGAGCTCTCAGTGGAATTTGGCTGAGTTATGAGTGAGAGGTAACGTGGAGACAGTGGTTATAAATAGTTTCTACCAGTTTTATCTGTAAAGGGAAGTAAAGGTATAGCTGGAGGTTCGTGAGGCAGCAGGATAATTATTTTTTAGGATGGGAAAGGAAGGGCTAAATGTTGATGTAAACAAGTTATCTATTGCTGAATGGCACATTAGTGGCTTAAAACAGTCATTTTATTTTGCTTATGATTCTGTGGGTCAGGAATCTGGGAAGAGCTGGACAGTTCCCCCCAGACCATGCGGTGTCAGCTGGTGTCTGGGGCAAGCGTCGCTTCTGAAATGTCTCTTAGAAGTCTGGTACCTTGCTCCTGCCTGGTATGTGCTGACCTCTCGCTCCCTTGGTTTTTCTTTCCCCCTCCTCATCTTACCCTCCTGATTCTCATATGAGAAACTGTGCATCTCAGAGCATTCGACTGAAGCGACTTAGCAGCAGCAGCAGCAGCATAGCATTTTTGGTTTTATAGTAGTTGCCCTTCTTACAGAGCAGCTCTTTATCTCTAGTTTTAAGCAATTTGATTAAGATGTGCCTTAATTCAGTTTTTTTCCCGTTTCTCTTGCTTGGTGTTCTACTTCGAAATGCGGGCTTATAGATTTCATCAAATCTGGGGGGCCGTTATTTTCTCAAAATGTTTTTGTTGACTCCTCTCAGCCCTTCCTGAAGGGATTCTGGTCACACGTGTGTTAGGTCACTTAAAATTGTCCCACTGCTCCCTGATGCCGTGGTTGCTGTCCCAGGTGTTTTGTTTCTGTTTCATTTGAAATTGTTTCTATTACACCTGTGTCTTCAAGTTCACTAATTTTTTTCTTCTGAAATGTCTTATTCTGGTCACACGTGTGTTAGTCACTTAAAATTGTCCCACTGCTCCCTGATGCCGTGGTTGCTGTCCCAGGTGTTTTGTTTCTGTTTCATTTGAAATTGTTTCTATTACACCTGTGTCTTCAAGTTCACTAATTTTTTTCTTCTGAAATGTCTTATTTGCTATTTAATTCCATCTACTGTGCTTTTAAACTTAGATAGATTTTTCATCTCTAGAATCTGATTTGAATCCTTTTCTAAATCATTCATATCTCTCTTCACCATGTCTGTGCTTTCCTTTACATTCAACATCTGGAATATAGTTATAATAATTATTTTAAAGTCCCTGTCTACTAATTCTAACATCTGTATCTTTTTAGTACTGTCTATTGACTGATACTTCTCTTTTGAAGGGTCTTTTTCGGGGGGAGGTGCTGCTTGGTAACTTTTTATTGGATGCCAGGCCTTGTGAATTTTACCTTTGCGGTCCTGAATATTTTCACATTCCTTTCACTATTCTTGTGTCTTGGGACACAGTTTAGTTACTTGGAAGCATTTGATCCTTTAAAGGCTTTTCTTGTTTCTAAAGACAGAGCCCGTCTTTATAATCTTATGACTAATTTTTCCCGACTCTTGAGGCAGTCCCCTTCTAGGTGCTCTACCTGATGTCTCATACATTACAAGGTTTTTCCAGACTGGCTGGTGAAAATTAGAACTCTTCTTGGCCCTGTTACAGCTCCTGGAATGGTTCTGCTTCTTCCCAGGCTTCTTTTTTTGGCCTCCAGTAGTTTGCACAGGTTGATCAGGACTAGGGTAAAGACCGAGAGTAACTCTCTGCAGACTCCTGGAGCGCTCTCTTTGTAACTCTCTCTCTTCTGTGTAAGTCTCTCCTCTGCTACTCTGTCCTGCTAATTTTCCTAATTTCTCTGGCTTGAATTCTCAATTCTGTTTCTTCAACCAGGGAGACCACTGAGGTCTATTTCGGTTTCTCCTCCCTGACTTGTAACCTGGGAACTCTCCAGGCAAAGGTGGAGCTTAAGCATTTGCTTTTTCCCCCCCAGGAATTCTGTCTTATACTGCTTGTCCTATTACTAGCCTGTACTCACTGTCTGAAAACTATTATTTATGTTGTTTGATTTTGTAGTTAAGACAAATCTGGTCTCTGTTCCTTTAGCACAGCCAAAAGAATTATGTATAGTATTTAGTGATTGATAAAGAATTTTGAATATGTATTCTTAAATAATATTTAGGGTTTCAATTCTGTTTTCCTATATTAAGTGCATCATATCTTCTGATTAATAGTATGTCAGAGGATACTTATTATATGGAGAATGTAGAAGTATTAGTAATTAATTGTTGTATTCAACTTTAATAAGTCTTAAGAAAGCTGAGCCTCCATGTTATCAAATATAGCTGACTCATTAAATTGGATTCTATTGTGTTTGTCTTGTTTTGTTTTGTAGTGACTACATATTAGCAAGTTTCTTCATTCAGTTGCAAAAATATTGGACCAGAGCACTTCTATATAAGAAAAGATTAAAAATGTTTCCTTTTTTATTATTTTTCCAAAATTTAAAAGAAGGCCTCTTTAATATATCAGTACAATTGCAATGAATAGCTTTTATTTTTAGAGTCCTGATTTAATGACACACTTGTAAACAAATTTTTAAGCTTCTTTGGTATTCTTTTGAAATGTCAAACTTGACAGGAAATGAACACAAAAGGGAGAAAAGCCTGTGGCTCTGAAAAAGCCAAAAAGGATATCTGTTGTGTATTTGGATGGTAGATCATTAACCTCTTGTGCACTTTGCACAATGGTTTTAGTATTTACCATTAGACATTAGTTTTTTTCAAAAGTTATATTTTACAAAGAGCAATGTCTCAGGAAGGCAAATGAATTGTAAGATAATGATTAAGCTGTATTTAACACTTAAAAAAATAAGGATGGTGAGGTAATATGATGTCATATACTATATTTATACAACAACCATGCTACTATAATGAAAAATGCTTTATGTTGGGTTTTTTTAAAGCTCCTCATAAGTTTTTTTTAAAGTAAGTATATATTTATCTTTTTTCCAGCAAAACATTTTAGTTTTTAGAAATCTGATTCTTTCTGAAAACATCACTGTGGTTTTATAATGTTTCTCATTCTGACCCAACAAACTCCTAATTTCTTGCCCTTAATTCCCATGGTTAAGTAGGCGCTTTCAAGTGATATAGAATATTTGACTTTACCTTTTTATTTTGTTCTACATACACCTTTGCTTCCCAATATTTGTATTTTTGCATTTTACTTTTCAAGTCATCGAGGCTTGAATACGGAACATCTTTTTCTTCTTTTTCTCTGTAGTTTTATAGAGTCTTGTAATATAAAATGTTGTTGTTCAGGCGCCAAGTTGTGTGCAGCTCTTTGCGACTCCATGGACTGTAGCACGTCAGGCTTTCCTGTTCCTCACCGTCTCGTGGAGTTTGCCCAAGTTCATGTGCATTGAATCAGTGATATCACCAAACATCTCATTGTTGCCCTCTTTTCCTTCTGCTTTCAGTTTTTCCCAGCATTAGGGTCTTTTCCAGTGAGTCAACTGTTTACATCAGAAAGCCAAAGTAATGGAACTTTAGCTTCAGCATCTGTCCTTCCACAAGATTATTCACGGTTAATTTCCTTTAGGATTGACTGGTATGATCTTGCTTTCCAAGGGACTCTCAAGAGTCTTCTCTAAGAAGTTCTCTAACCATAGTTCAAAAGCATCAGTTAAAGTTGATCAGTAATTATAAATACAAAAACCAAAAAAAAATTACGACGTGTCATATTTATTTAGTATGTTAAACATCTGTTTTCATTTGCATTTTCCTAGAGTGTATCATTACCTTCTTACCTTGAACATACTATTATAGACTCCTGCCTGGTCTCCGAGCTTTGTCACTACCCTGCATTCTATAGTTTGGTGTGAGTGAATATTCTTAAATGCTTTTTCATGCAAAGTTCCTGTTCAGAAACCCACAGTAGCTCCATTGCCATTAGATAAAGGCAGCCTTTTTACTCTGGTTGGGATAATTGGACCTTGCCTTACCTTTCTAGCCTTTTGCTATTCTTCAAGCACTCCCTATGTTTATTGTTGTTTTGGTTTGTTTTCTTAATTTTTTTAATTGGGGTATCCTTCCTTTGCAACATGGTGAAATGCTGTGTTCAGAGAGTTCTTTGATCTCTGAAGCAAACCACATTGACATAGTGAGAGTGAGTATGGCCTAATCTGGAAATCAGAAGACCTGACATTTAGAGCGTGCCTCTTCCACGTATAAGTTAAAGTCTTTGTCTTAGTTTCTTGCTTTGTAAATTGAGACAGACCAAAAACATTTTAGTATTTCTAGCTCAAATATTTTATGATTCTACAAAACTATTTAAATGTTGAGAATTATTTGCCACTGCTGAAGGTGTGCCACTACTTTAGATTGCTTCACAATTCAGATTGAAATTAAAGAAAGTAGGGAAAACCGCTAGACCATTCAGGTATGACCTAAATCAAATCCCTTATGATTATACAGTGGAAGTGAGAAATAGATTTAAGGGCCTAGATCTGATAGATAGAGTGCCTGATGAACTATGGAGTGAGGTTCCTGACATTGTACAGAAGACAGGGATCAAGACCATCCCCATGGAAAAGAAATGCGAAAAAGCAAAATGGCTCTCTGGGGAGGCCTTACAAATAGCTGTGAAAAGAAGAGAGGCGAAAAGCAAAGGAGAAAAGGAAAGATATAAGCATCTGAATGCAGAGTTCCAAAGAATAGCAAGAAGAGATAAGAAAGCCTTCTTCAGCCATCACTGCAAAGAAATAGAGGAAAACAACAGAATGGGAAAGACTAGAGATCTCTTCAAGAAAATTTAGACATACCAAGGGAACATTTCATGTAAAGATGGGCTTGATAAAGGACAGAAATGGTCTGGACCTAACAGAAGCTGAAGATATTAAGAAGAGGTGGCAAGAATACACGGAAAAACTGTACAAAAAAGATCTTCACGACCCAGATAATCATGATGATGTGATCCCTAATCTAGAGCCAGACATCTTGGAATGTGAAGTCAAGTGGGCCTTAGAAAGCATCACTATAGAGAAGTGAAAAGCAAAGGAGAAAAGGAAAGATATAAGCATCTGAATGTAGAGTTCCAAAGAATAGCAAGAAGAGATAAGAAAGCCTTCTTCAGCGATCAATGCAAAGAAATAGAGGAAAAGAACAGAATGGGGAAGACTAGAGATCTTTTCAAAAAAATCAGAGATACCAAGGGAACATTTCATGCAAAGATGGGCTCAATAAAGGACAGAAATGGTCTGGACCTAACAGAAGCAGAAGATATTAAGAAGAGGTGGCAAGAATAACACAGAAGAACTACACAAAAAAGATCTTCACGACCCAGATAATCATGATGATGTGATCACTCATCTAGAGCCAGACATCTTGGAATGTGAAGTCAAGTGGGCCTTAGAAAGCATCACTACAAACAAAGCTAGTGGAGGAGATGGAATTCCAGTGGAGCTGTTTCAAATCCTGAAAGATGATGCTGTGGAAGTGCTGCATTCAATATGCCAGCAAATGTGGAAAACTCAGCAGTGGCCGCAGGACTGGAAAATATCAGTTTTCATTCAAATTCCAAAGAAAGGCAATGCCAAAGAAAGCTCAAACTACAGCACAATTGCACTCATCTCACAGGCAAGTAAAGTAATGCTCCAAATTCTCCAAGCCAGGCTTCAGCAATACCTGAACTGTAAACTCTCTGATGTTCAAGCTGGCTTTAGAAAAGGCAGAGGAACCAGAGATCAAATTGTCAACATCCACTGGATCATGCAAAAAGCAAAAGAGTTCCAGAAAAACATCTATTTCTGCTTTCTTGACTATATCAAAGGCTTTGACTGTGTGGATCACAATAAACTGTGGAAAATTCTGAAAGAGGTGGGAATACCAGACCACTTAACCTGTCTCTTGAGAAATCTGTATGCAGGTCAAGAAGCAACAGTTAGAACTGGACATGGAACAACAGACTGGTTCCAAATAGGAAAAAAGAGTCCTTAGCTTTAAGCTTTCTCTAGAGATAATCTTGGCTGAAGGAAACTGTTTCACCAAAGAAAATGCTTCTTTCCAGGACAGCCTACTTCCAGTCAGCAGCAATGTCAACCATACTCCTTGACATTTGAGCTTCTGAATTCCTAGTAGGATCAGCTGGGACCTCAATGGGACTTCATCACAACACAACTTCTCCCTCTATCCAACCAGATACTGATCCCAAGAGTACTCCCTGGTGGTCCAGTGGCTAAGACTCTGTCCTTCCACTGCAGGGGTGCCAGTTTCATCCCTGGTCAGGGAACTAGGATTCTGCATGTTTTGTGGTGGGTCCAAAAAAAAAAAGTTATCCCAAGAATGTCCATGCCCAGTCACTCAGTCGTGTCCAACTCTTTTAACTCAATGGACTATAAGGCACAAGGTTCCTCTGTCCATGAAAATTTTCAGGCAAGAATACTGGAATGGTTTACCATTCCCACTTCCAAGGGATCTTCCCAGCCCAGGGCTTGAACTCTCATCTTCTCCACTGGCAGACAGATTCTTTACCTATGTACCACCTGGGAAGCCCAACCCAAGAGCAAGACCTAATAAACATTCTGCATGCTAATCTCCATCTCAAAGTCAGCTTCCTAGAGAACCCATTCCTTATACACCAAACACACGTGCACACACACATACACACACAAACACACATACACACACATACACAATGTTATATGGCCTCTGATTACATAGTTGAGGAAACTATGGGCTTCCCTGGAGGCTCAGAGAGTAAAGAATCTGCCTGCAATGCAGAAGACCTGAGTTTATCTCCTGAGTCAGGAAGATTTCTGGAGAAGGAAATGGAAATCCACTCCAGTACTCTTGCCTGGAGAATCCCATGGACACAGCAGCCTGGCAGGCTACAGTGTGGGACTCATGGGGTCCCAAAGAGCCAGACATGACTGAGGGACTAACACTTTCACTTTCAAGTATGTCCTGGAGACTCCATGATAAGTTTTTAAAAGCTCTGAAAATAGCCTCCTCAGGAGTCCCCTGCCCCCTTGAGGGTAGCTGCACTCAGTTCTGCTAGCCACTGTGATTTCTGTACCTAGAGAATTCATAGAGGAAACACTCTAAAGGGAGCAGGTTGTAATAAGCACATCATAGCTCCCTCACCAGTAAAGACCCAGAGGAGGCCAGGAGAGCTGAGTTCAAACCTCTAAGAAGCTAGCAGACAGGTTTCCCCAACCAAGAGAGTTCCTGCCACGGTGTGTCTTGGCAGTTCTGCCTTCTATGATGGGAAACAGAGAAAAATAGAAAAGTACTGGGACAGAGGTTGAGAAAGGAGCAGGGATGTGAAGCAGTATCGAGAAAATGGTTGACCCCTTTAAAACCTAAAGTAATCTGCTCTTTGTCCCTCTTCTCAACTCTTCATGCTTATCACTGGCTAGAAGGTCAAAAAGATCATCTTTCTGATATGTGAACCTAACCAATTTGGTGCAAGATGAATAACAGATTTTTTTTTAAAAAAAGGAAAGATGAGAAGATACCTGGATATGAAAACTGAACATCAGTAGACTGGCCGCCCACCTAACCATCCACTTTGATCAGGTACTTATTTCAGCCTCAAAATTCAGTTTTTGAATTTGATTCTGTTCCAAAAAAATTACATGGACCCTGTATAAAACAGAGTTTAGCCTAACATGTAAGACTAACTTACATGTATGTTATGATCACCCTATTTGGCCACTGGGCCAGGGTATGTTGCTATCCCATGGTTCCTGAGAAGCAGGTCCCCAGTAAGTGAACAGTGGGAACTTGGTAGAAAATAAAAATATTTCCACTCCTAGACTCATCCCAGGCTTTCAGAATAATGCCCTCAGATTCTCACTTTCAAAAATTCCTTCCATATTTTAAAGTACTCATCATAGATGAGCACAGGAAATCCAACCTTACTTGACCACTTTGAATCTTCTTCATCTCACACTCCCTAGGCATTCCCTTCATGATAACCTTTTTGAGGATGTATGTTGTACAAGCTGCACTTATACGTACTATTTTATTATCTCTTTAGAATTTCTTAGATCACTCAGTGAGCAAGAAATGAAGGTCAAGCACAAACCCTCACCTTCTGCTTCCAAATTCAGTGCAGTTTCTACTAAACTCTCAATCTCATATGCTTTTAATGTCCCCCCAAAAGACCAAATTTTCCCTTATTGTTGCCAGTGAATCCTGCCTATTAGAATTTCCAAATTCTACAATCTGTTCAACACAGAAAATACAGATTTTCCATTGTACATAACAAGGGTCTGTTCTTAATGTGACATTAAACACATTTAAAGAAAACAATATGTATGTTAAAATATAAAATAAATAAATGGGGAAAACATAGATCCTGAGAGTTATTGTTCCAGATATATACTTTTATAGCTTTATGAAAATATGACAAGATGACAGAGTGGGTAAATCTTGAGATTTTTAGAATTAGTTTAACTGAGTTTGAATGACCCGTTACTTTTCCTCTATATGCTTCCTCATCAGAAAAATATGATAAGAATAACAGTCTGCACCTTACAAAGTTGTCATGAGAATTAAAATACAATCTATACAAAGTAAGTGCTTAATTACAGTTCACTGTCAGATTATTCAAAGCACAAACAAAAGTACAATCTAAAAAAGTGTTGTAAACTGATAACCAAGCTAATTTGACCATTAGAGTATTTGAGTGTGAAGATTAGAGTCATTTTAATCAAATTCATTATGATATGCAGTGTTGTGCTAAGTCACTTCATTCATGTCCGCTCTTTGGGACCCTATGGACCATAGCCTGAAAGTCTCCTCTGCCCATGGGATTCTCCAGGCAAGAATACTGGAATGGGTTTCCATGCCCATCTCCACAGTATCTTCCCAACCCAGGGATCAAACCCAAACCTTGAACCCAGTTTTAGTCTTCTGCATTGGCAGGTGGGCTCTTTACCACTAGTGCCACCTGTGAAGCCCTCTCTATACTCTTATGTAGATTTATTTTTATTTATAAAATGCAGAACTAGCTGATGATAGATAGATAGATCCATAGATAGATAGATCCTCTATTTCAATGCAAAATCCACAAACAGTCCTGACTATGTCATATTCACAATTGTTTCCACACTCCCAGAATATTTTTCACAGAATAGGTGCTCAGTAAACAATTATTTCTAGATTTAAAATTAAACTGACTAAGGAATATTTCTGGGCTTCCCTGGTGGCTCAGAGGTAAAGAGTCTGCCTGCAGTGCAGAAGACCTGGGTTCAATCTCTGGGTTGGGAAGATTCCCTAGAAGGAAATGGCAACCCACTTTGGTACTCTTGCCTGGAAAATCCCATGGATGGAGAAGCCTAGTAGGCTATAGTACATGGGGTCACAAAGAGTCAGACATGACTGAGTGACTTCACTTTCACTTTTCATTTTCAAGGAAGATTCAACTCTGGTTTTCCTCAAAACTTTTTGCTATCAATACAAGAAGCATGTGAAGTCTTAGAGTTAAGAAGGAAGGGCAAGTTCAAGGACCACAAAGGTGACAAGTTGCCTATGTGGTAGCTAGTCACAACCCTATAGATAGAAAGTGAAAGTAGGAAGAAGCACAGACTTGTTGGTTTGTTGATGGTTTCAGTCATGGAGATGTATGTTACATTATATGAATCCTCTCTATTTTAGTTAGCTCTATGATCATGAAAAGACTCAACCAAACCAGCAGTGTCTCTGAGTTCATCCCCCTGGGACTGTCCTCCCGGCCTGAGGACCAGAAGCCACTCTTCATCCTCTTCCTCATCATATACCTGGTCACCATAACAGGGAACGTGCTCACCATCCTGGCCATCCGCTCTGACCCCCATCTGCATACCCCCATGTATTTCTTCTTGAGTGTCCTGTCTTTCACTGACATTTGGTATACAACAAGCATTGTCCCCAAGATGCTAGTTGACTTCCTGTCAGAGAAGAAGACCATCTCCTATGCCGGGTGTCTGACTCAAATGTATTTTATATATGTTTTGGCTAACATTGACAGCTGTCTTCTTGTAGTCATGGCCTTTGACCGCTACGTGGCCATCTGTGATCCCTTCCACTATGTCACCATCATGAGCCGCCACCGCTGTGTCCTGCTGGTGGCCTTCTCCTGCTCATTGCCTCACTTCCACTCACTCCTACACACACTTCTGCTGAATCAGCTCACCTTCTGCAACTCCAATATAGTTCACCACTTCCTCTGCGACATCAACCCTCTGCTGAAATTGTCCTGCTCCTCCATATTTGTCAATGATCTCACAATAAAGACAGAAGGGCTGGTTGTTTTGGTGACCCCCTTCCTATGCATTGGTTTCTCCTATGTGCGAATCTTCATTTCAGTTCTCCGGATCCCCTCAGCTGCAGGGAAACGCAAAGCCTTCTCCACCTGTGGCTCCCACTTGACTGTGGTAATCCTGTTTTATGGAAGCATCTTTTATGTCTATTTACAGCCCTTGTCCAGGTATACCGTTCAGGATCGAGTGGCTACAATTGTCTACACGGTTCTGTCCTCCATGCTCAACCCTTTCATCTACAGTTTGAGAAACAAAGACATGAAGAGGGGCCTGAGGAAGCTGATGGGCAGGAGGAAATCCTAGCTAGAAGCTTTTTGGACATGTTCATGAGTGTTTCTTCTGGTTTCTGATAAACACCACAAACTCTTGTAAGTTAGCATGTATAAATCACATGTGTCATTGACGTTTGATTGTGCTTGCTTCTTTAATGTTCAGCTATCAACTACTGAGACTCTATTATGATTAGTAATAGGCTCAAGTTCTACCAAAGTCCTGATTCCAGTTTTCATATATCTACATCTCTCTTCCTACTGAAAGGTTGCACACGCTACGAGCCATGTGCGATGCTGGGACTCATGCCTCTGGAGGAGAGAATTCAATCTGGGGCCAGAGATGAGGCTTGACCACTAGAAGCTTTTGTGTTATAAACTTTTATTAATGTGTGAAAGAGATAGAGAAAGCTTCTGACATAGACATCAGGAGACAGAAAGAGTGCCCCCTTATTAGTTTTTAGCAAAGGGGTATAATATCGATAACCTCAGATATGCAGATGACACCACCGTTATGGCAGAAAGTGAAGAGTAACTAAAAAGCCTCATGATGAAAGTGAAAGAGGAGAGTGAAAAAGTTGGCTTAAAGCTCAACATTCAGAAAACGAAGATCATGGCACCTGGTCCCATCACTTCATGACAATAGATGGGGAAACAGTGGAAACAGTGTCAGACTTTATTTTGGGGGGCTCCAAAATCATTGCAGATCATGATTGCAGCCATGAAATTAAAAGACAATTTGGAAGGAAAGTTATGACCAACCTAGACAGCATACTAAAAAACAGAGACATTACTTTGCCAACACAGGTCCATCTAGTCAAGGCTATGCTTTTTCCAGTAGTCATATATGGCTATGAGAGTTGGACTGTGAGGAAAGCTGAGTGCCGAAGAATTGATGCTTTTTTTTTTTTTTTGGTCAGTCAGCTGATTTGTTTTTGTTTTTAATATAAATTTATTTATTTTAATTGAAGGTAAATTACTTTACAATTAAGGAACTGAATTGATCCTTTTGAACTGTGGTGTTGGAGAAGATTCCAGAGGGTCCCTTGGACTGCAAGGAAATCCAACTAATCCATCCTAAAGGAGATCAGTCCTGGGTGTTCATTGGAAGGACTGATGCAGAAGCTGAAACTCCAATACCTTGGTCACCTCATGTGAAGAGTTGGCTTATTGGAAAAGACCCTGATGCTGGGAGGGATTGGGGGAAGGAGGAGAAGGGGACGACAGAGGATGAGATGGCTGGGTGGCACCACCGACTCAATGCACATGAGTTTGGGTAAACTCTGGGAGTTAGTGATGGACAGGGAGTCTTGGCGTGCTTCAATTCATGGGGTCACAAAGAGCTGGACACGACTGAGCGACTAAACTGATACACCTATTAACAAGCTGCTATTAAGAGAGAGGAAACACCTCAAAACTGAGAGAGTTGCACAAGACCCCTCCACAACATGCATTTTAAGATAACGTTGGCATCCAGCCATGAAACAATTGATATGAATCTTGAAGAAAGGCAGATTTCTAAGAAAATACATAGTTTATTAACAAGCTAAGGAAAGACATTTACATGAGAAAAATGCATTGATAAGCTCAAGGTTTGAGATAAAGTTAAGTTGAGGTGGAACCAGTCATCACCATGGTGGAACCAATGGTTCAGGTGGTTCACGTGGAACCAATTCTGTGTCGCAACACAGAATTAAAAGAAATTTCTTTAATTTTGTGTAGAGGAGGAAAAAAAATGTCTGCCACTTGCAGTTTGCTTCCTCCCGCCTCTTGGGGACCTCTGGCCTTCCTCAGTTCAGTTCAGTTCAGTCACTGAGTCGTGTCCGACTCTGTGACCCCAAGGATTGTAGCAAGCCAGGCCTCCCTGTCCATCACCAACTCCCCGAGTTTACTCACACTCATGTCCATTGAGTTGGTGAGGCCATCCAATCATCTCATCCTGTCGTCCCCTTCTCCTCCCACCTTCAATCTTTCTAAACATCAGAGTCTTTTCAAGTGAGTCGGTTCTTCACATCAGGTGGTCAAAGTATTGGAGTTTCAGCTTCAGCATCAGTCCTTCCAATCAATGTTCAGGACTGATTTCCTTTAAATTAACTGGTTGGATCTCCTTGCAGTCCAAAGGACTCTCAAGAGTCTTCTCCAACAACACAGTTCAAAAGCATCAGTTCTTCGGCGCTCAGCTTTCTCTATAGTCCAACTCTCACATTCATACATGACTACTGGAAAAGTCATAGCTTTGACTACATGGACCTTTGTTAGCTAAGTAATGTTTCTGTGTTTTAATATGTTGTCTAGGTTGGTCATAACTTTTCTTCCAAGGAGCAAGCGTCTTTTAATTTCATGGTTGCAGTCAGCATCTACAGTGACTTTGGAGCCCGCGAAAATAAAGTCTGTCACTGTTTCCATTGTTTTCCCATCTATTTGCCATGAAGTGTTGGGGGCCAGGTGCTATGCTGTCAGTTTTCTGAATGTTGAGTTTTAAGCCAACTTTTTCACGCTGCCTACCAAGGCTTTAACACTCACTTCCTTTCTCTTCTCCAGGAACCCACATCTTTATTCTGCTCTAAGTGCTGTTGAAACCTTTGTCTTCCCACACAATTTCCTGAAACTGATTTATATCTGACCAGTGACTTTTGATTCCCTTAATATCCTTCAGTTTTCAGTGTAATTTCTGTGATTAACTTTTTGAAAGTCATTGCAGTGATTCAGAAAGACAGAAGGAGAGAGAGAGAGACAAAATTGAGACTCATAAAACTGAACTTCCACCAAGTGAGCAATGTGTCTAGTGCAACAGTTATACAGAAATTGTGCCTCTTCCTTCTTCCATATTTTTGACAGCAGAATGTTCTGGGTTCTGTAGTCATCAAAAGCCTAACTCTTAGCCCCACTTAGCCAACTGACCTAGTAGTTCGGCACTCAACTGCCCTGATAATCAGGCCAGGGTGCATGGGGCTGAGTTGCCTCTGGACCTTTACCCTGGTCATCTGGTATTTGTGCCTCCAGGCACTGGTGTTATTCTTTCTCTTAGCTTCAGTTCCCCTCAGAGATTCCCCTATTGCCACCATCATAACCATCCAGATCTTCCTGTGCCCCAGGAAAGAGTTGTTGTATGAACTTAGGATTAATTTTTCTAAGGAAAATATTAAAACTCATAAATGAATGTTAAATGCAGACAAAACTAGGAGCTTCTTGAACCAGACAGACACATTCTGGGGTGCTCTGGGAACTAGCGTCATCGAGGTAAGGACTTTGTTCTGTTTGCTTTTGTTTCTTCCTTTTTCTATTCTAGTGATTTTGGACTTTATTTTTTAATCTGAATATTTTATCATTTATTATTCTCCTACATTCTTCCTGAACCTATTATTCAGTTGATCTCATGTGGGCCTGTGAATCTGCATTTTAAGGAGCACCTCCTAGAAAGACTAATCTGGACTTTTTGTGGGAAACTGCATGACTAAAAATTTCTGACCACTCCCTATGTCCTGCTGTTTGTATTTCTGGACTTATGCTTTCAGTAATCCTATAATCCACATGCATACAGATACTCAGTGATCATGGCATTTTTCATAATAGAAAAAATTAGAAAAATTAGAAATAATCTAAAATGCTATCAATAAAGAGATAAACAGTGGTTCAATTTTTCCATAGAAAGAAATGACATATAGGTACAAATAAGGAGCTATATCTCTAGCGCTGACCTGAAAAGGCATTATGAATATACACCAAAATGTTTATAAGTAAACCTATTATGGTAAAAATAAATAAATAAAAGTGTATATACATATATGTGTGTGTGTGTGTGTGTGTGTCTGTGTGTGTGTGTGTCTGTGTGTGTGTGAGGGTACATTTTTGTGTATCTGGTGAAATTATATACCAAATAAGAAAACTTATACACACTCAGTTCAGTTCAGTTGTTCAGTCATGTCCAACTCTTTGAGACCCTATGGACTACAGCACGGCAGTCCTGTCCATCAAAAACTCCTGGGGTTTACTCAAACTCATGTCTATTGAGTTGGTGATGCCATCCAATCATCTCATCCTCTGTCATCCCCTTCTCCGCCTGCCCTCAATCTTTCCCAGCATCAGGGTCTTTCAAATGAGTCAGTTCTTCACATCAGGTGGCCAAAGAATTGGAGTTTCAGTTTCAACATCAGTCCTTCCAATGAATATTCAGTACTGATCTTTAGGATGGACTGGTTGGATCCCCTTGCAGTCCAAGGGACTCTCAAGGGTCTTCTCCAACACCACAGTTCAAAATAATCAACTCTTTGGTGCTCAGCTTTCTTCATAGTTCAACTCTCACATCCATGCATGACTACTGGAAAAACAATAGCCCTGACTAGACGGATCTTTGTTCGCAAAGTAATGTCTCTGTTTTTTAATATGCTCTCTAGGTTGGTCATAACTTTTCTTCCAAGCACTAAGCGTCTTGTAATTTCACAGCTGCAATCACCATCTGCAGTGATTTTGGAGCCCAAAAAACTAAAGTCTCTCACTGTTTCCACTGTTTGCCCATCTATTTCCCATAAAGTGATGGGACCGGATGCCATGATCTTAGTTTTCCGAATGTTGAGCTTTAAGCTAACTTTTTCACTCTCTTCTTTCACTTTCATCAAGAGGCTGTTTAGTTCTTCTTCACTTTCTGCCATAAGGGTGGTGTCATCTGCATATCTGAGGTTATCAATATTTCTCCTGGAAATCTTGATTCCAGCTTGTGCTTCATCCAGCCCAATGTTTCTCATGATGTACTCTGCAAGATGTGTATAAGAGACAGCCCAGTAAGTGAACAGTGGGAACTTGGTAGAAAATAAAAATATTTCCACTCCTAGACTCATCCCAGGCTTTCAGAATAATGCCCTCAGATTCTCACTTTCAAAAATTCCTTCCATATTTTAAAGTACTCATCATAGATGAGCACAGGAAATCCAACCTTACTTGACCACTTTGAATCTTCTTCATCTCACACTCCCTAGGCATTCCCTTCATGAATAACTTTTTTGAGGATGTATGTTGTACAAGCTGCACTTATACGTACTATTTTATTATCTCTTTAGAATTTCTTAGATCACTCAGTGAGCAAGAAATGAAGGTCAAGCACAAACCCTCACCTTCTGCTTCCAAATTCAGTGCAGTTTCTACTAAACTCTCAATCTCATATGCTTTTAATGTCCCCCCAAAAGACCAAATTTTCCCTTATTGTTGCCAGTGAATCCTGCCTATTAGAATTTCCAAATTCTACAATCTGTTCAACACAGAAAATACAGATTTTCCATTGTACATAACAAGGGTCTGTTCTTAATGTGACATTAAACACATTTAAAGAAAACAATATGTATGTTAAAATATAAAATAAATAAATGGGGAAAACATAGATCCTGAGAGTTATTGTTCCAGATATATACTTTTATAGCTTTATGAAAATATGACAAGATGACAGAGTGGGTAAATCTTGAGATTTTTAGAATTAGTTTAACTGAGTTTGAATGACCCGTTACTTTTCCTCTATATGCTTCCTCATCAGAAAAATATGATAAGAATAACAGTCTGCACCTTACAAAGTTGTCATGAGAATTAAAATACAATCTATACAAAGTAAGTGCTTAATTACAGTTCACTGTCAGATTATTCAAAGCACAAACAAAAGTACAATCTAAAAAAGTGTTGTAAACTGATAACCAAGCTAATTTGACCATTAGAGTATTTGAGTGTGAAGATTAGAGTCATTTTAATCAAATTCATTATGATATGCAGTGTTGTGCTAAGTCACTTCATTCATGTCCGACTCTTTGGAACCCTATGGACCATAGCCTGAAAGTCTCCTCTGCCCATGGGATTCTCCAGGCAAGAATACTGGAATGGGTTTCCATGCCCATCTCCACAGTATCTTCCCAACCCAGGGATCAAACCCAAACCTTGAACCCAGTTTTAGTCTTCTGCATTGGCAGGTGGGCTCTTTACCACTAGTGCCACCTGTGAAGCCCTCTCTATACTCTTATGTAGATTTATTTTTATTTATAAAATGCAGAACTAGCTGATGATAGATAGATAGATCCATAGATAGATAGATCCTCTATTTCAATGCAAAATCCACAAACAGTCCTGACTATGTCATATTCACAATTGTTTCCACACTCCCAGAATATTTTTCACAGAATAGGTGCTCAGTAAACAATTATTTCTAGATTTAAAATTAAACTGACTAAGGAATATTTCTGGGCTTCCCTGGTGGCTCAGAGGTAAAGGGTCTGCCTGCAGTGCAGAAGACCTGGGTTCAATCTCTGGGTTGGGAAGATTCCCTAGAAGGAAATGGCAACCCACTTTGGTACTCTTGCCTGGAAAATCTGGCAATAAGGAGTTCATGATATGAGCCACAGTTAGCCCCCAGTCTTGTTTTTGCTAACTGTATAGAGCTTCTCCATCTTTGGCTGCAAAGAATATAATCAATCTGATTTTGGTGTTGCTTCCTTCATACTGTTCATATTGTTCATGGGGTCCTCAAGGCAAGAATACTGAGGTGGTTTGCCATTCCCTTCTCCAGTGGAACACATTTTGTCAGAACTCTCCACCATGACCTGTCTGTCTTGGGTAGCCCTACACGGCATGGCTTAGTTTCATTGAGTTATACACGGTGGTCCATGTGATTAGATTGCTTAGTTTTCTGTGATTGTGGTTTCAGTCTGTCTGCCCTTAATGCCCTCTCTCAGCACCTACCATCTTAGTGGGGTTTCTCTTACCTTGAACTTGGGGTCTCTTTACGGCTGCTCCAGCAAAGCACAGCTGCTGCTCCTTACCTTCAATGTGATGTATCTCCTTATGACCTCCACTCCTGACCTTGGACATGGGGGTGTGTCCTCTTGGCTGCTCCAGCTCTTTAGTTCTGTAAACCATGTTGAGCCATGCTCAGTAATTCTTTAATCCAATTTTCTGATGATGGATGGAGCTGTGTTCCCTCCCTGCTATTTATCTGGGGCTAAACTATGGCTTCCCTGGTGGCTCAGAGGTTAAAGCATCTGCCTGCAATGTGGGAGACCTGGGTTCGATCCCTGGGTTGGGAAGATCCCCTGGAGAAGGAAATGGCAGCTCACTCCAGTATTCTTGCCTAGAGAATCCCATGGACGGAGGAGCCTGGTAGGCTATAGTCCACAGGGTCACAGAGAGTTAGACACGACTGAGCAACTTCACTTCACTCACTAAACTATGGTGGAGGTAATGAAGATAATGGTGACATTCTTCAAAAGATCCTATGTATGTACTACTACACTCAGTTCCCCCAACCCTGCAGCAGGCCATCATTGACCCACACCTCCGCTGGAGACTCCTGGACCCTCATAGGCAAGTCTGAGTCAGTCTCTTATGAGGTCACTGCTCCTTTCTCCTGGGACCTTGTGCCCTCCAAGAGTCTATTTCCCAGTCTTGTGTAAGTTCTGGCAGCTCTGTGGTGGGGTTAATGGTGAAATCTTCCAAGAGGGCTTATGCCATACCCAAGTCTGCTGTACCCAGAGCCCCTGTCCCTGTGGCTTAGAGCAGTCCACTGCTGACTCATACCTCCACAGGAGATGCTCAAACACAGTTCTGTCTCATTCTCTGTGGTGTCCCTCGGTCCTGGTGCACACAGGCTTGTTTGAGCCCTCTGAGCATCTCTGGTGGGGATGGGGTTTGAGTGTAAATGGGGATTCACCCCTCCTACCATCTTGCTGGGGCTTCTCCTTTGCCCCTGGGCATGGGGTATCTCCTCACAGCCACTCCACTGCCTACCATCTTACTGGGATTTCTCTGACCTTGGACGTGGAGGTATATACTCACAGCCATTCCAAGGAAGCACAGTCACCACTCCTGACGTTGGACATGGGGTATCTCTTCACAGCCGCTCCATCACCATGCAGCTGGAGACAACACACACACACATTCTTATACAACAAACTAGAAATATTTTACACAAAATATTTTGTGCATATTTGTAACATCAGAATTTGTTAGACAGTGACCTATTTTTGTATAAATAAAACAATTGCTTTAAAAAAAAGTATAATAAAATCTTTTGCTCTGCTGACCATCACTGAATTTTGTTTTGTTTAAGCAGGAATAATATCATATGTTTACAGGAACAAGGTGATATAAAGGAGATCATATCGCCAGTGAGACCTTCCCATTGAATACCCTGATTCTCATTTTGGAGAAGAACTAGATAAAGAGGAAACAGTCAGTGGATGAAGCAACCCCACATCTATATAATTTAGGGTTATTGCTATTAATACTTTGGGTTTGGAAGAGAAAATCCCGATCTTTACACTTTTCTCTAATACTGGGCATGGCCATGGAGCTATGGCCGTGTCCCTTGAGTCAATCTGAGCAAGGTCCAAGAATTTTCATTTCTAACAAGTCCTCAGGTGATGACACATACTGATTAAGAAACAATACTTTCAGAATCACTAGTCTACTAGATATAAAAACCCAGTATAAATCTATTGTAATTAAGGCTATATGGATATTAGTGAAAGACTAGACAAGACAGCTGCCATAAATAGAGTGCCCAGAAACACACACACTCTGCCCCCATTGTTATACACTAACTTATGAATGAGGGAAATCTTTTCTTGAATTCAGCTAACACAATTGAAAATTCACATGGAAAAGTGAAACTGGATTCTTACCACACATCATAAGCAAAAATTAGTGACTGATGAATTACAAACGTACATAGGAAAATCAAAAACTAACAGTTTTAGGAAGTAATATAGAAGAATCTCTTTTTCCTTAAGATAGTAAAGAATTTCCCTAATAAAAAATAGAAAAAAGCACTAACCATAAAAGAAAATTGTAAATTAGACTATGTTAATATCAAAAGACATCATAGGAGAAAAAGACAAGTAACAGAAGAGTAAAAGATATTTGAAATTCATAAAACCAACAAAACACTCAGATTAAGAGAATATAAAGATCCCTAGAAATCAGTAAGAAAAACAGGCAAAGCTGGGGGTTGAAGGAAATGAGGCTCTCTGAAAAAGAATTCAATAAATATTTCACAAAAGAGAAGAAAATCTTAATGACCAATAGTCATATGAAAATATGTTGTGTTATGTTAATAATCAGAGAAATTGAAATTAAATCACAATGGGAGGCCTCTACACACCAACAGATAACAAAAATTAAAGTTCTGGGAATAAATATTAAGGGTTTAAGAAAATATGAAGCAATATAAAATTAAGCTGTTAATAGAAATATAAATTGGTACAGTCAATTTGGGAAACTTTGCTATCATCTGTATAGTACACAACAAAACAGGGCAAAGGCTAACAGAGTTTTGCCAAGAGAATGCACTGATCATAGCAAACACACTCTCCCACAAGACAAGAGATGACTATATGTAAACACCAGCAGATGGTCAATACCGAAATCAGATTGATTATATTCTTTGCATCCAAAGGTGGAGAAGCTTTATATAGTCAGTAAAAACAAGACCTGGAGCTGACTGTGACTCAGATCATTAGCTCCTTATTGGAAAATTCAGGTTCAAATTGTAGAAAGTAGGGGAAACCACTAGGCCATCCAGGTATGATCTAAATCAAATCCCTTATGATTATGCAGTGGAAGTGATATATAAATTCAAGGGACTAGATCTGGTGCACAGAGTGCCTGAAGAACTATGGATGGAGGTTCATAACATTGTACAAGAGGTGATGATCAAAACTATCCCCAAGGAAAAGAAATGGAAGAATGCAAAGTAGTCATCTGAGCTGTCATCTTAAAAATACCCCTGTATGCAAGACAGCAAAAGAGACACAGATGCATAGAACAGTCTTTTGGACTCTGTGGGAGAGGGAGAGGGTAAGATGATTTGGGAGAAATCACCAGCCCAGGTTCGATGCATGATACTGGATGCTTGGGGCTGGTGCACTGAGATGACCCAGAGGGATGGTACGGGGAGGGAAGAGAGAGGGGAACATGTGTATACCTGTGGTGGATTCATGTTGATGTATGGCAAAACCAATACAATATTGTAAAGTAATTAACCTCCTATTAAAATAAATAAATTTATATTAAAAAATAGCTTAGAAAGAAGAAAAGCAAAAGGCAAAGGAGAAAGGGAAAGATATACCCAGCTGAGTGCAGAATTCCAGAGAATAGCAAAGAAGTAAGAAAGCCTTAAGTGAACAATGTAAAAAAAGTAGAGGAAAACAATAGAATGGGAAAGACTAGAGTTCTTTCTAAGAAAACTGGAGATACTGAAGGAAAATTTCATGCAAAGATAGGTGCAACAAAAGACAAAAATGGCAAGGGCCTAACAGATGCAGAAGAGAATAAGAAAAGGTGGCAGAATACAGAAGAACTGAACAAAAAAGCTCTTAATGACCCAGATAACCATGATGGTGTGTTCACTCACCTAAAGCCAGACATCCTGGATTGTAAAGTCAAGTGGGCCTTAGGAAGCATTCCTATGAACAAAGCTAGTAGAGGTGATGGAATTCCAGCTGAGCTATTTCAAATCCTAAAAGATGATGCTGTTAAAATGCTGCACTCATTATGCCAGCAAATTTGGAAAACAGCAGTGGCCACAGGACTGGAAAAGATCAGTTTTCATTTCTACTCCATAGAAAAGCAAGCCAAAGAATGTTCAAAAAACTGTACAACTGCACTCATTTCACATGCCAGCAAGAGACTTACAGGTGTACAAGCTAGATTTTAAAAAGGAAGAGGAATCAGAGATCAAACTGCCAACATGCAGGATCATAGGAAAAGCAAGGGAATTCCAAAGAAACATCTACTTCTGCTTCAATGACTATGCTAATACTTTGAAACTGTGGATTGTGAAAAACTGTGGAAAATAATTCAAGTGATGGGAATAGATGAGAATACCAGACCACTTTACCTGCCTCCTGAGGAAGCTGTATGCAGGACAAGAAGCAACAGTTAGAACTAGACATAGAACAATGGACAGGTTCAAAATTGGGAAAGGAGTAAGTAAGGGCTGTATATTGTCACCCTGCTTATTTAATTTATATGCAGTGTACATCATGTGAAACGCCAGGCTGGATGAATCATAAGTTGGAATCAAGATTGCCAGGAGAAATATCAATAACCTCAGATATGCAGATGATACCACTTTAACAGCAGAAAGTGAAGAAAAAGAGCCCCCTATTGAAGAAGAAAGAGGAGAGTGAAAAAGCTGGCTTAAAACTCAACATTCAAAAAACGAAGTTCATGGCATCTGGTCCCATCACTTTACAGCAAATAGATGAGGAAAATGTGGAAACCATGTCAGATTTCATTTTCTTGGGCTCCAAAATCAATGCAGACAATGACTGCAGCCACAAAATTAACAGATGCTTGCTCCTTGGAAGAACAGCTATGACAAGCTTAGAGAGTGTATTAAAGAGCAGAGACATCAGTGTGCTGACTGAAGTCCGTATAGTCAAAGCTATGGTTTTTCCAGTAGTCATGTATGGATGTAAGAGTTGGACCATAAACAAGTTTGAGGGCCTTTGAATTGATGCCTTTGAACTGTGGTGTTGGAGAAGACTCTTGAGAGTCCCTTGGACTTCAAGGAGATCAAACCAATCAATCCTAAAGGACTGACTCTGGATATTCATTGGAAGGAGTGGTGCTGAAGCTGAACTCCAATACTTTGGCTACGTGATGTGAAAGCTGATTCTTTGGAAAAGACCCTATGCTGAGTAAGACTGAGGGCAAGAAGAGAAGGGAGCAATAGAAAATTAGATGGTTGGATGACATCATCAACTCATTGGACATAAGTTAGAGCAAATTCCAGGAGATGGTGAAGAACAGGGAAACCTGTCATACTGCACTCCACGGGGTTGCAAAGAGTCAGACATGACTTAGTGACTGAACAACAGCAACACATATATTATATATACCATATACTTTGAAAAGATGTAGACAATCTAGATATTATGCAGAAGATAACATTGTCCCACTACATCACTGACATCACGGTAATGGGCCAGAAAACCAGGAATTTGCTAACACTTTGGAGCTTTAACAAGACAGATACAATCCTGAAGGTGGGAGATAAACACTACGAAAATAAGGGTAACCTTCACATAAGTGCCATTTTTAGGGCCTATGAGCTAAGAGAGGAATCCGAAAGCTACGGCTTCAGAGAGTATTTATAACCAGTTGATGCAGGAGAAAGCCTGAATATGGTTTCCAAGTGGGTGAGCTTGCCGTGTAAGGGCAAGTCAAAAATGAACACTGACTGTGCTGTAGCTCATCAATGGTCACTTTGTAAGAGAGTCCTCAGCTTTAACCTTTCTCTAGAGATGATCTTGGCTAAAAGAAACATCTTCACCAAAGAAAATGCTACCTTCCAGTACAGCCTACATCCAGTTAGCAGCATGGGGGTATAAAGAACCATACTGCTTAACGTCAAAGCTCCACAGTTCTCAGAAGGGTCAGCTGGGATCTTCAGTGGGACTTCATCACAACCCAACTTCTCCCTCTACTCAACCACAGATATTGATCCCAAAAGCACCCCCAGGAGGCTTCCCTGGTGGTCCACTGGATGGCTCTTTGCTCCATTGCAGGGATGCCAGTTCCATTGCTGGTCAAGGAACTAGGATTCTGCATGCCATGTGGTGTGGCCACAAGAAAAGATAAAAAAGCTAAAGCAACAATGTGCTTTCCCAGTCATTGTATCCAATGATTTGCAACTCCATAGTCAGTAACCCACCAGCTACTCTGTCCATTAGATTTTTTCAGGCAAGACTACTGGAGTGGGTTGCCATTTCCTCCTCCAAGGGATCTTCCCAACCCAGGAATTGAACTCACATCTCCTGCATTGGCAGCTGGATTCTTTCCTATTGTGTCACCTGGAAAGCCCCACCCAAAAGCACTCCCAAATAAACGTTCTGCATGCTAATCTCCATCTCAAATTCTCCTTCCTAGATAACCCATTTCCTATTCACCAAACACACACATATACAATATTATATGACCTCTGATTACCCACAGTTGAGGAAACTATGGGCTTCCCTGGTGGCTCAGAGAGTAAAGAGGCAGACGGTAGAGTGACTAACACTTTATTTAAAGCATGTCCTGGAGATTTCATGCTAAGCTTAAAGGGCTCTGAAAATAGCCTCTGTCTTCAGAAGGGCTTCTCAGGTGTCCCCTGCCCCCTTGAGGGAAGTTGCACTCAATTTTGCTGCCACACTGTGATTTCTGTACCTGGAGAAGTCACAGAGCAAACTCTGTCAAGGGGGGGCAGGTTGTAATAACCACATCATAGCTCCCTCATCAGCAAGGACCCAGAGAAGGTCAGGAGAGCTGAGCTCAAACCCCTGAGAAGCTAACAGACAGGTTTCCCCAACCAAGAGAGTTCCTGCCACAGTGAGTGTGGGCAGTTCTGCCTTCTACAATGAGAAACAGAGAAAAATTGAAAAGTACTGAGACATCCAGTATCATGCATCGAACCTGGACTGGCGATTCATTTCATATATGATATTATACATGTTTCAATGCCATTCTCCCAGAGGGATGGTATGGGGAGGGAGGAGGGACGGGAGTTCAGGATGGGGAACATGTGTATACCTGTGGTGGATTCATGTTGATGTACGGCAAAACCAATACAATATTGTGAAGTAATTAACCTCCAAATAAAATAAATAAATGTATATTTTTAAAAAGTACTGAGACAGTCGTGGAGAAAGAAACAGGGATGTGAGGCAGTATCAAGAGGATGCTCGACCCGTTTAGAACCTAGAGCAACCTGCTCTTTGTCCTTCCTCTCAACTCTTGTTGCATATAACTGGCTAAAGGTCAAAAAGATCATCTTTCTGATATGTGAACTTAACCAGTTTGGTATAGGAAGAAGAACAGATTAAAAAAAGAAAACTGGGCAAGATGAGAAGATATCTAGATATGAAAAGTGATCAGTAGACTGACTACCCACCTAAACAGTCATCTCAATCAGGTACTTATTTCAGCCTCAATATTCAGTTTTGAATTTAATTCTATTCCAAACAATCACATGGACACTGTATAAAACAGAGTTCAGCCTAACATGTAAGACTAACTTTGTATGTAATGACCACCCTATTTGACTACTGGGCCAGGGTATGTTGTTATCCCATGGTTCTTGAGGAATCGGGTCCCCAGTGAGTGGATAGGGGGAACTCAGTAGAAAAGAAAAAAGTCTCCCCTCCCAGACACATCCCAGGCTTTTAGAATGATTTCCTCAAATTCTCATTTTCTTTTTTTTAAAAGAATTGTTTTTTTTCTTTTCTTAATATAAATTTATTTATTTTAATTGGAGGCTAATTAGTTTACAATATTGTATTGGTTTTGCCGTACATCAACATGAATCCACCACTCCTTCTCAAAATTTCATTCCATTTTTTAAAAGTACCTAGCGTAGATGAGCACAGGAGACCCAATCTTACTTCACCATTTTGAACCTTCTTCATCTCACAATCCCCATGATCCCCATGTTCACATTCCCTTCATGAACGTTTTCTGAGGATGTATGTTTTATAAACCACACTTAAACATGCTATTTTATTATCTTTTTAGAATATCTAAGATTGCTCAGTGATCAAGTAATGAAAGTCAGCACAAGCCCCCACGTTCTGCCCCCAAGCTCAGTGCACTTTCTACTAAACTCTCAATCACATAACATTTAATGTTCCAGCCATCAAAGACCAAATTCTCCCTTATTGTTGCCAATGAATCTTGCCTATTAGAATTATCAAATTCTACAATCTGTCCAACACAGAAAACATAGATTTCCCATTGTAACAGCAAAGGAATGTTTTTAATGTGGGACGAAAAACATTTAAAGAAAAAAAAATATGTGTATATGTCAAAATAGAAAATAACTAAACCGGGAAAAACAGATCTTCAGCATGATTGTTTCAGATATATACTTGTATATGTAAGGTGAGTGTGGAGAAACAGAAAGCCAGCCAGGCAGTCAGGCAAAAAAATGGAAATTGATTAGAGGAAAATGAGAGGGTGACTGGCCCTTGAGGAGATCCAGCGTCCTCCCTTTATGATGGGGTCTTTCTTATACCCCACCAATGAAAAATTCTCTTTAGGGATGGTTAATTTTTAGCCTGTAGCTAGCTGAGTCCTGCAGTCACTTAGCCAGAGGTTTGGAATCCAGTGGTCTCATAGCCTTGAAAAAGGAGCCACCAGTGGGAAAACAGAATGTCCTTTGGTCAATTTGGTCAGTCTCGAGGATCACTGTGATTTTATTCTTTGTTTGCAAGGTCAACATAATGAACCATGTTAACAATGAGCTCCCATATAGGCCTATCAATTTAGTTTTATGAAAACATGGAAAAAAGTGGCATAGTGGTTAAGTTTTGAGACTTAGAGTTAATTTACAGTTTGATTCCTATGTCTCCTATATACTTGATGTATGGCCTATTACTTTGCCTCTATATCTGTTTCCTCATTGGAAACAGAATGAGAAGAATAATATTTAGCCTGACAAGGTTGTCATGAGAATTAAAGTACATCCTATATGAAGGAAGTGCTTAATTACAGTTCACTCTCAGATTATTTAAAACACAGACAAAAGTGCCATCTAAAAAGGTGTAAACTTATAACCAAGTTTATTTGACCACTCAAGCATTAAAATATGAGAACTAGGGTCATTTTAATTATCAGATTCATTGATTTTGAGAACATGAACAAATGCTTGGTTGAGGAAAAAGTCACTGGCAATGATGACACTGGGGAGAAGACAGTGGCATCAAATGTTTACTGTGTCCCTGGCACCATTCCAAGTGCTTTAAGCACAAGCTATTGTGAAAACCTCATAAAAATCTTATAGAGTAACTACTGTTCTGTGTGCTCAGATGTTCAGTTGTATCCAACTCTTTGCAGCCCCATGGACTGTAGCCAGCCAGGCTCCTCTGTTCATGGGATTCTCCTAGCAAAAATACTTGAGTGGGTTGCCATTTCCTTCTCCAGAGAATCTTCCTGACACAGGGATCAAAACCACATTTCCTGTGCTTCCTGGATTGGCGGGCAGATTCTTTACCACTAACACCACCTGGGAGATCCACAGGGTAAGTATTAGTATGCTCTATTTACAGATGACAAAACTGAAGTTTCAAGATTTTTAATAACTTGCCTGATAATAGCCAGCTCAAAAGTAAGCACTTAATTGTTGCATGAATGAATGGATGGATGGATGATTCCTGGAAATGCTATTAAAAAGATACCTATCCAGTGAGCCCTTTCTCACGTTCTGGATGAAATATTTGAAACACTTTGTGAACATGAGAGTATTTGAATCAATATTGTTCACGATAGCATAGACCTAAGGACATCTAGAGAAACGTGTTAAATCAAGTGTTCTGTATATCTGCAATGGAAAAAGTCTTAATCAAAGAACCAGAACATAGATAGTTCTCCCAAAATAAATGTGTGTAAAGAGAGAAAAACAGAATGAGGTACATGCCACAGCATTATTAAAGTAAATGGAATAAAAGCACACACATAAAGCAATAGTGTATGTGTTTCAAGGAGATGCCTGCGTGTGTGTTCTGTTGCTTCAGTTGTGTCTGAATCTTTGCAATCCTATGGACTATGGCCCACCAGGCTCCTCTGTCTGTAGCATTTCCCAGGCAAGAATATTGGAATGGGTTGCCATTTTTTTCCACTGGTGGATCTCCCCAACCCAGGGATCAAATCCAAGTCTCCTTCATCTCTAGCATTGCAGACATATTCTTTACACTCTGAGCCACTAGGGAAGCCCTTTCAAGCTATAAACACAGATCAAGAAACAAGTGGTTGATGGCATTATAGGACGTGCTTGCTTAACAGTTGGAGGCCCAAGATGTGGGAACATGATTAAGTTTAAGGAGCTTGAGGGAAAATTAAGTAACAAAGTCAATATAAGAATAAAGATTTGTATGGACTGGTAGTATAACTTGATGTTCACTAAGAAGTATTAGCTTCTACATAAGTGCCTCTGAAGGTAAAACAAACCCAACAGCAAAAGTTTGTTGGCTTAGGTCTATTATTTCTTTGATTTCCCTGTTGATTATTTTTATCAAGCCCCCTTTTTGGAAAGGAAATTCAAAGATAATTTTTTTTACTTTATTTTACTTTACAATACTGTATTGGTTTGGCCATACATTGACATGAATCCACCACAGGTGTACATGAGTTCACAATCC
>SJYC01106308.1:0-66043 GCA_006408675.1 Madoqua kirkii | reverse complement strand
CTGATCTGCATACAGGTTTCTCAAGAGGCAGGTCAGGTGGTCTGGTATTCCCATCTCTTTTAGAATTTTCCACAGTTTATTGTGATCCACACAGTCAAAGGCTTTGGCATAGTCAATAAAGCAGAAATAGATGTTTTTCTGAAACTCTCTTGCTGTTTCCACGATCCAGCTGATGTTGGCAATTTGATCTCTTGTTCCTCTGCCTTTCCTAAAACCAGCTTGAACATCAGGAAGTTCATAGTTCACGTATTGCTGAAGCCTGGCTTGGAGAATTTTGAGCATTACTTTACTAGCGTGTGAGATGAGTACAACTGTGCAGTAGTTTGAGCATTCTTTGGCATTGCCTTTCTTTGGAATTGGAATGAAAACTGACCTTTTCCAGTCCTGTGGCCACTGCTGAGTTTTCCAAATTTGCTGACATATTGAGTGTAGCACTTTCACAGCATCATCTTTCAGGATTTGAAATAGCTCAACTGGAATTCCATCACCTCCACTAGCTTTGTTCATAGTGATGCTTCCTAAGGCCCACTTGACTTCACATTCCAGGATGTCTGGCTCTAGGTGAGTGATCACAACACTGTGATTATCTGGATCATGAAGATCTTTTCTGTACAGTTCCTCTGTGTATTCTTGCCACCTCTTCTTCATATCTTCTGCTTCTGTTAGGTACAGACCATTTCTGTCCTTTATCGAGCCTATGTTTGCATGAAATGTTCCCTTGGTATCTTTAATTTTCTTGAAGAGATCTCTAGTCTTTCCCATTCTGTTGTTTTCCTCTATTTCTTTGCATTGATCGCTGATCTGACTGCCCCCCACCAAATCCATAGGCTTCTTCTTCCGTGGGTCTCAGCCTTTCCATGTAGCAGAGACAGCTAAGAGGCTCTAAAGCCTTCAGGTATCCCCCTCTCCACTTCCTGAAACTGACAGGTGGGGTCCCCCAGCCTCATCTCTTCTTCTACTCTTGAAGAGGAGTAAGGGGGGACTGTGCCTGGGTCCTTTCATTGTAGCATGACCCTTGGGTGGGCAATTAACACATTCCAGTGTTTTTGCCTGGAGAATCCTGTGGACAGAGGAGCCTGGAAGGCACAGTCCACAGCGACGCAGAGTCAAATATGACTGCAGTGACTCGGCATGCACAAAGGAACCTCTCAGTGCAGTGTTTCTTGAGAGGAGCACTTGGGGGTGGTATGGGGAGGGTGGGGACACAGAACAAGAATATTAAGGTGGGATGGGACTTCAGGGATATGTAACGAGAGAAAGGGAGAGAAGTCAGAGAAGCAGGGCATGTTCCCTGCTCAGGGACTGGGGAAGAGACCTTGATGCCCACCTGGACATTAAGAAATAGGCTGTGAGATGGGGAGTGTCCACCAGCAGCTCCCTTCCCAATTATAGGAGACCTTTATTTTTCTTTTTTAAACACTGTTAAGTATAGTTTAGTGAATACAATATACATCCTTTACATTTTCCGAACTCCACAGAGCACAGGCTCCAGCCTGGACTTCATGGACTTTCATGCTGTTGTCAGCACCACTTTGACCCCAGTTACTCAGGCATGAAAGGATGCAGACGGCACGAACTCCTTCCTTCCTCTTGTCGCCAGGTCAACTTGTCACCAGGTTCTGTCCCCACTTCCCTTTCTCCATCCTTCCTACTTCAAGTTCAACTTTTCCCACCATCCAAGCTCATCTCTCTGCTTGTCTGAGTGATAGAAACCATAGTAAAGGCACCATCTGACCTGTCTGTGTCCACTCACATGGGCTCAGGGTTGTGACTTCCTTCAATAAATACCTTTTAAAATGACTCTGGCTTTGTCTCTGTTTTTCCTGTGCAGGCCCAGAGGGTGCCAGGTGCCTCCCTTCCCTCCTCTCCTTTTGTTTCTGCTGTACAGAGAATAATATTAATAAATTTGTTTTATGGAGAAGAGAAGCTTTAGCTGCATAACAGTTCTATGTTCCTGGGGACCCAGACCATCTATAACCAGGAAGGAGGCAGAGCCAAAAGGCCTTGGCCAAAGGGTGGGCAACAAGTTATCAGGAGAGAAGCAGGTCATCACCAGTGATCTGTCACATGACCAAAGCAAAAGGCCCTGGGGCTGATCCTTAAGTCATCCCATCATTGGGTGGAGAACTGGAAAAGGATCCATGGAGTCAAACCAGATAAAATGAAAGTTTTCTCTGCATTCAGATAGGAAGAAGGCCTTCCCTGGAGGAACCAGGAAACCAAGAGGCTCAGCATAGGAAGGTGGGTCCTGCTCCACACCTCTGAGGCAGCTCTGAGGAAATGTTGGGTCAGACTTTGCTCAAGACATAACCAGAGGCCTCTGGTGCTGGCCTCTAGAAGAAATCAGGCTTCTGATCCTGTGGAAATCAGAGAGGTTGTGTGTGTGTGTGTGAGAGAGAGAGAAAGAGACTGTTGTGCATGGGTGTATGTATGAGAGAGAGACAGTGTGTAGGGATGTATGAGTGTATATGAAGTTAACTTCCACAGGAATCTTCCTCTGCTGGGTGTGCATTGGGTGGGGAGGGTATGATAAAGCAGGGTTTTTCCTTTGGCAAAGTCACTATTGTTCTACTGGGCACCACAGAGTTGTGGGAGGTACAGACCAGGCCGGCAGGTGACTGGAGCTTGAGGGCAGCAGATAGGTCACGGCGGGTGAGAGAACAGCAAGTGGGGCACAGACGTGTTTCCCCGGCAGTCCACATATTCATAGCTCTGGAAGACCATCTGCTCAGAACGGCTCAGGTAGGAATAGGTCAGGGTGCCCCTGGAGAGGAAAAGCGGGCTTTGGTGCTATGTCTGGGAGGAAGAGGAAAGCCTTGGCCCTGCTCTGTTCTCTGGGGAGGGCTGGCTTTCTGTTCTGTCATGGCTCCTAGGACAGCTGCCCCACCCGGGTCCCAGGCAGCTCCATGGGTGTCACATCAACAGCTCAGAAGCAAGGTGGACCCTAGAGGAAGGGCTGGACCTGCCACTATCAAGAGCCAACAGATAAATTGAGTCAGCTTGGATGACTTCCTTCCCACTAGAGGGAGCTGGAGTCAGGAGCGGGGAGAGGTAACTTCCCTGGTGGTCCTGGTACAGACCAGGCCGGCAGGTGACTGGAGCTTGAGGGCAGCAGATAGGTCACGGCGGGTGAGAGAACAGCAAGTGGGGCACAGACGTGTTTCCCCGGCAGTCCACATATTCATAGCTCTGGAAGACCATCTGCTCAGAACGGCTCAGGTAGGAATAGGTCAGGGTGCCCCTGGAGAGGAAAAGCGGGCTTTGGTGCTATGTCTGGGAGGAAGAGGAAAGCCTTGGCCCTGCTCTGTTCTCTGGGGAGGGCTGGCTTTCTGTTCTGTCATGGCTCCTAGGACAGCTGCCCCACCCGGGTCCCAGGCAGCTCCATGGGTGTCACATCAACAGCTCAGAAGCAAGGTGGACCCTAGAGGAAGGGCTGGACCTGCCACTATCAAGAGCCAACAGATAAATTGAGTCAGCTTGGATGACTTCCTTCCCACTAGAGGGAGCTGGAGTCAGGAGCGGGGAGAGGTAACTTCCCTGGTGGTCCAGTGGCTATGATTCTGAGCTTCCCATTCAGGGGACCCAGGTTCAATCCCTGATCAGGGAACTAGAGTCCACATGCCACAACTAAAGATCCTGCATGCTTGACCTAAGACCCAGCGAAGCCAAAATAAATAACTATTTAAAAAAAGAAGTAGGAGAGGGGATACCAGGGCTTCAAATCCTACTTACTGGATGTGCAAAAGCACGTGGTGGACTTTGATTTCCAGCCAGGTACAGATTTTGCTGAGAAAGACAGAGAAGAAGAACACAGGACCACATTTCACACTGAGCATCCTGTCAGTTCAGAGGAGACCTGCCGTCCCAGGCCCCCGGCCTCCTTTCCAAGGCGGAGGCAAGGACCCAGGCCACTCCCGCCCCTTCCCGCTCACTCTGCCTAAGGTGTGCACTTCACTCCTCCAACCCCCACTGGCCTGGCCCAGGCATGTGCTGGCCATTCCCTTAGTAGAAGACAGCGAGTCAGGCTGAAGAGTCCAAAGTCATATATTGAAAAAGTGAAAGTGAAAGTCACTCAGTTGTGTCCAACTCTGGGACTCCATGGACTTTTACAGTCCCTGGAATTCTCCAGGGCAGAATACTGGAGTGGGCAGCCTTTCTGTTCTCCAGGGGATCTTCCCAACCCAGGGATCAAATCCAGGTCGTCTGCGTTACAGACAGATTCTTTACCAACTGAGCCACAAGGGAAGTCCCGTATATTGTAAGGATTATCCCAATTCTAGCCTGGTTTTCATTCCAATCCTGCTCCAAACAGGAGGCCCTGAACACTTGCACACTGCAGTCTTGGCCATAAGCGTGCAGGCTGAATCCTGGCTGCAGGGTTGCTAAGCAATCAAGAAATTTGGTGAGGGTTCAAACTGAGTTTCCAACCAGGAAGGAGGTGAGGGAGAAGAGATCAAGAGCTACTTACTATGTGTTTTCATCCCATATCCTGTTGGCCACTGCATAAAATATCTGTCAACCAAATGATCATAGGGTTAGCCCCAACTGCAGCCGCCCCCTTCCTCCCACTGTGTCCACACCACTTGTGGGGCGTGAGGCTGGCCAGCGAGAGGGAGTCACCTGTTCACTGGCCAAAGAGCCGATGTGGAGGAGAAGGCTGTGGGAGACCTGTCCCACCACGAGGGACAGGTGCAGAACCTCGATGGTCAGCTGGGTCACAGTGATAGGGCAGTAATTGTTATTGGAGATATTCAAGATACTCTGGGGAGGAAAACAGGGAAAGGGAGGAGAGAGAGTAACCATCCTCGGCAAGAAGAAGTCAACCAGTTTCAAAAACCCCCAGCCTGATTGAGCCCCACTCCCAGTGACAGCTTCAGCTGCTGAGGCACCAGTGCCAGAGCCCCTTGGAGAGGTCACCTTAACTAAGACCGTAAAAGTGAACGTGTTAGTCGCTCAGTCTTGTCCAACTCTTTGTGACCCATGGACTGTAGCCTGCCAGGCTTCTCTGTCCATGGAGTTCTGCAGGCAAGAATACTGGGACATTAAGCTGTCTCAAAATCCTGTCTCACCCTGCAAGGCTCTTTCTGTTCCCCTGCCCACCCGGAATGTCTCAGGCATACCACTCTCTAATACTGCTCTGGCCTCAATTCTAACCTCTCACAGTTCCAATCCTACACAATCTGTTAGGGGCTTCTCTTTAGGCTCTGACATCCTCTGACTGAAATGATCCCTGGCTACCCATGCCCAGGGTCAGAATACGGGACAAGGGCTTCAGAGGAGTGGTGCCTGGAAGGTGGGGTCGGAGCCCAAGGGCACAGGCAACCCACCCACCGTTATGTTGAGGTAGACATTGGCCTCATCAGTGGCCACCGTGGAGGAGTTGAGGCCCACAGGCTGCATGGTGATTGTCCGGGGAAACAGGAAAAAGACGATGAGGGAGGAGGTCACCAGGCAGATGGACACTGCCAGGAACACGGAGAGTTTCCTGTGGGAAAGCAGGACCCAGGTAGGGAAGTGGAGAAGTCTGAACACAGAAGCAACCTGGCCAGGGGTGTTCAGATACTCTTCTCTGTACACAAGGCTCTCCTCTGGTTCCCCTCACAACTGGACACTTAGCTCCTCCGGTGTGGAGGACCAGCCTAGAGTCAGGGGTGGCCCAGAGTGGGGAGAAGCACAGGACTGAGAAGCCAGCAGCTTGATGTCATACCCAGCTCTCTGTACCTATTGGCCCAGTAACTCTGAACAACCCATTTAACTGCCCTAAGCCTCAGTTTCCTTGTCTATAAAATGGAAATAATTCATTGTACCTACCTACCTTGTACAATCTGTTATGGGCTAATTCAGGAAAAGCCACCAATCCCTGGTCCTGGTGCGTAGTCAAAGGCTAAACCAATGCTAGCTATAATCACTGGAAGAAGTCCACATGAATTTTGAGAGTTCTGAATTTTAATATTCATATTCAGAACCAGACATCATCTGTCCATCAAATTCAAAACTGTAATACGCATTAAAGAGACTGCACCTTGGTAGCACCTTCTAAGGGGCACTGCCAGATTTGGACTCTGATGCAGTGGTCGGGGAGAGCTGGGTGATGGCTCCCAGATGGAAGCTGCAGACCCTGGGAAGAGGAGCTCCAAGGATTCACGTCAAATGACCCAGATGACAAACAGAGTCACAGGCCCCCACAGTGAAACTCAGGGTTGCCTCTGAGGTTCTGAAGGGTCCCAGGTCAGGGAGGAGCTGGCTTTCCAACTCTACGGGGAAGAGAACAAGCAGGTCTGAACTGCCATAGCAAAGGAAGCTCTTAGGAAAAATCACTTCCCCAAACCAATGGCAACTCCCTCCATCCTGGAAAGACTTGCAGAGTCAAAAGGTCCCCTCTGTCTTCAAAAGGGAGCCATGCTTCTTGGAAGCAGTGATGCTTTGGATACCAACTGACCTCAGGTGGTCTGCTGTGCCCTGAGATCCTTTAACTAGGAAAATCTGTGGAGACAGGGTGCTAATATGTCTGAGACCAGTGAAGCTCAGGCTTTTGGAGGAGAACCAATGGAGAAAATTTAGTAGAGGAGGGCACATTGGGATGACAAAGAGGAATTGCCCCCACGGGCAATGCTGCAGAACTGGGGTAGGAAGAGGGGCTTACGTGTGCCTGGGCTTCAGCCTCTGGTCCCCATAGGGGATAAGGGCCACCAGCTGCTTCTCTAGCTCTGTAGAGAGAAAGAGGGAGAGGAGGGCCATAAAGCGTTCATGACAAGTGTCCTGTACCAGCCTGTGAGAAGCACCCCTCCATCCCACAGAGCAGTCTCAGAAGCACGCAATCTCTGACTCAGGGCAGGACTGGGGACACTGGCTGTTGGCAGCTCAGATTTGCCATCTCTCGAATGGAGGTGAGATTTCATTAACATGGGTGAAGAATTTCTGCAAGTCACCACAAGTCAGAAAAGCCTAGTTTCTTTGGAGAGGCCATGGTAACTTCCTGAATCCTACAGCAGGGTTGCTAAGGAAGCAGAGAGGCTGAAAATCCCCTGGGGTTGGGTGGTACAACTAGGGCAGGAGGGAGGTCTCTGCAAAGAGCCCAAGGAGGGTTAGAATCTCCCTGGGCCAGGTGGACTGGTGGACTAGGAGCCGGACTACCTAACACCATCCAGGGAGACTGAGGGGCCTGGTGCTGGCCAGCTGGCTATTAAGAGCCTTTCCTGGATCCCAGGCTACTTCCAGAGCCTGCGGCTACTCACCTCGAGGAATCTCCCCACTGCCCTGGCAGGTGGGACAAGTTACAAAGCCAGCACCAGCAGCCCTTTCACACGGCACACAGGAACAGAAAGGCTTGCTGCTGCCAGTGCTGGAGTAGCTGGCAGCCTTGCTGCCAAAGGCTGGGTCAGGGGGTAGGATCAATTTGTTCTCATCCTCCTGAGAGGCCAGCTGGGAGAATGTCGCACCCATTGTTCAGGGGTATTTTTCACTGATGAGGAAAGAACAAAATTCAGTTAGTGTGGATGCTGGATGTCACTCTGGTTTTAAGTCTTTGAGATTGGCAAGGGGCCCCACCACAATTTCAGCAAGCTCAAGCCTAAGAAAGTGAAAGTATGGAAATTCAAGCAGGTACACGTGGCTCTCAGATCAGGAATCTCTGCATTCAACTCCTCTGTTTATGGTAGGACAGCTCAGTTCCCGAGAGGGAAAAGCAAAGCAGAGGTTATTTCACTTTAAGGGAATTTCATAAGTGAAAGCGGAGCACTTATTTTGTTCTGGAAAAGTTGCTGAGCTGTCACTGATTACCAAGGAAGGAAGTTAGATAGGGCTGGCTTGGGGGCAGCAGCCAAGAGTCCCTTCATCCTCTAAGACCAGATGATTCTGAAGATGTCTCTCCAGCACCCCGGGGCAGAAATGCCTGAGGTCTCCCAGCCTGGGTGTGGAAGGAAAGCTAAACCTGGGCAGGTACTGGTGTAATAGGAAGGTGGGGATTCTTTGGAACAAGAAAGAAAAAGGAAGCTAGACTGGCCACAGATGTGGCTTTAAAAGCCCCTAAAAAGGTCGTGGAAGGGAGCATAAACCTCCTCTATGTTGCTGAGTTGGGATGGGAAAGAATGTCTGGGGGAGGAGCAACGTCTGGGTCAGTCCTTTACGAGGACGAACTGAGGCTAAAAATCTAGATTCTCCCCTAGAGTGGAGTCAAATGAACGGGCATCCTGAGCTGAACTCTGACCTTCGGGGCTAAAATAAAGTGAGCCTCACCTGGCTTAGGTCTGAGATCCCGGGCTCCTCTCAGCTGCAAGAGGACGAGAGATTTTTGGAATACGTCATTTGGGGACGAGAGCCGGTAAGGAAGGGTGGTTCCAGAGCCCTAGGGAAAGCGAATGCCCCGCTGGGGCAGGTGGGGAGCCGCGACTGTGGCCTACCCATAGCCCCAGCTGCTTTACGCCCTACTCCGAAGCTGGGCGTGGACTGAGAGGCTAGAATTTAATCGAAAGAGAATTTTAAGTCCCATCAGACACCCCGAGAGGCCGTTAGCAGCGCTCGGTACCTGCGTGTTGGGTTAGGAGGAGGAGGCACTGCAGGGGCCTGGGCCCTTGTCTCCCAGAGGAAAAGTAAAGGAATTTCTCAAAGCGCCTTACCCTCGGGCGACCGCGGCGACAGAAACGCCGGTAAAGTAGAACGAAACTGCGGGAGCCGGAGTCTCGCCCCAACCTTAGATTCAAAGCCTTGGGAAGCTCCGCCCCGGCTCCTCCGAACCCGCCCTCTCAGGGCCCACCCCTTCCCTCCGAGGGCCCGCCTCCTCCCTCCTGAGGGCCCGCTTCTCTCAACACAGCGGCCAGAAGGTTTCTCAGATCAAGGGCCACGCGAGGTTCTGGACGAAGGTACCAGCCAGAGCAGGTAAGAGTTTCAAAGTTTATTTCACCATTCTTTAAGCGGTTACGTACAAGTACAATGGGACAGATGACTGGACCCTTACAATACGACTCAGATGGTCAAGACAGATCCCGCCCCAAATCAACCCAATTAATTACACACAACCGGCCGCTCAGCCTCTACCCAGAAGGCCCCATAAAAACGTTTTAAATAATGAACAGACTGGTTGGCTTGCAGTCTGAATCCTGGCCTATTTAACAGCATTCAAGAATTATAATGTAAATAAACATTATTATGGCTAATGATTACATCATCATTCATTGTAATACCAACCAGGTTATGTAATACTATTTCATTATCCTTCCCCTTTCAGGCTGGGGTGGGGGGTGGGGAGTGTCAGATTTCTTTTTCTGCAAGCAATTTTTATGACTAAAATCTTTAGTGTTTGTACCTCTACCAGCTGTACCCAAGACTCCTTTCTATGAACAGAGTGAGGACTTTGGACCTTTGTAAGCAAGCTCTTTCCCACTCACCTACCCTGGGGTTATATTAAACCAGAACTTTTTTCTGAGTTTGCTCCCCATCCAAGTTTTGTAAAACAGCCTCTTTTTCTTGTTCTAAATTCTCTTGAACAGATTTCAAACATTCAAGAGACATTCAGGACTCCTCCAATCCCATGTCAAAGCCTCACACCCACTCATCTGCCCGCTCCTGAATTTTACTGAGATTCACATAATAAAGTTCAGTTTTCTCATGTTTCTATACAGCCCTTGCCCACTCTACTGTAAATAAGACCTGCCCCCTGACATAAAGAAAAAAGGTAACTGTTAAATTTACTTTTTCCTTTAATAGAAGATTTTTCCCTTCTTTATAGTATTAGCAAAATATTTCACACTACCTAATTTTTTTCCCTTAAATACAAATGTATGCAAAATTGCTACAATAGACACTGTTCAATAGGTGCTGGTGGGTTAACTAGCACACTCCCCCTCCTTACTCAGAAGTGTAAAGACACGGAAGGTGGATATACTTCAACGCATCAGTGGGGTCTTTAGAAAACAACAGTGCTGATTTCCAAGACTTGAAGATAAATGACTTTCTACTTGAAACGGGAAGAGTAACAAAATTCCTATCACGTTCTAGGTGTCATTTTAATACCACATAGCTATTTAAGCTTGGGATAGGTTAGAGAAATTATGAGAATAATTCTGGAAAACAACTTCCAAGGTTAATTCCTTTTAAAAACTGACAACAGATATCCCCATAAAAACATCCACATTAAGCAAAGAAAAATACTCAACTTCAGTACAAGCAGAAAGAAAAATGGTTCTATAGGAAGTTTAAGTTATACTCTTCAGTGCACTAAAACAGAGAAAGGAGCTTTAATCCAAATCAACTGAAAAATGCTCTTCCTACAATTCACCTAATGCCTACCGTGAAAATTTAAGTTCTGGTTTTTGATTTGCTCCAAAAAATACTGCAATGGCAGGTACTGTCTGGATAGTTCAATGATGGGCTCTATTATAGATTCATCAGATTAAAAAATAAGCAAGGGTCTCTACCCCATGCCCCAACAGAATAAAGATCATCTCTGAGCAGCAGGCAACGTTATTTAATACGGGGTCACTCCTCAGTAGCGGTGGCTGTACCAGTCGTTGTTGTTGACCTGAAGGAGTTCTGTCACCACCTGTAGGATGTTGTAATTGTGTTTCTTCAGCAGCCTTAGGTTCAACTGCCTGTCACAGAATCCCATTTCAAAGAGATGGGCCATCAGGGCTGCTGTCTGATCTTCAGAAACTATTGGCTGTGTAGAGTCAAGAAAAACAGAAAAACAGTTTCTGTAAAAATCTGTATTATTTTGTTGAGTAATTCTAATCTTTCCAGATTTATTCAAAATGCTAGGTAATTAGGTGCAAGACTATGGCACTCCTGTCCACCCAATTCCAATGGGTCTTCTGAGGGGATAAGAAGGACTGGGAAAACTCTATTTTGGATGAGGTATGTTTATATCCCAAACCAGGTAACAAATGAACTCTTTAGAACTAGATGAAGGAAGAGATACAAACATACTCTGGAAACACTGAAGATAAAGGTGATCATGATGATGGGCCAAGGAGAAGAAGAGCTGTTTACAGAAAAAAGTCTGGGAAATTTAATCAGGTACGCAAAGGAGCTGGACTAGAAACTGCTCAGGAAATGATATCCTTGGCAACCTTCTTGGCTTTTTTTTTTTTTTAAATAAAGAATAGCAATTCTTTATTGCTAATTTACTTAATCTTTTATTTTTACTTTCTTCTTTGGGCCAAGTTCATAGCTTTCCTAAATCCTACAAACATTTGGAACACCCTCTTATCATTTACTTAACAGCTGTGTTGAGTACCAATTTTCTTATTTAAAAAAAAAATGGAGACACAGGTTAGCTAGTATTTTGCAGCGTGGTTGAGTGGATTAAAGCTCAACATTCAGAAAACTATGATCATGGCATCCAGTCCCATCACTTTATGGCAAATAGATGGGGAAACAGTGGAAACTGCAGCTGACTTTATTTCTCTGGGCTCCAAAATCACTGCAGATGGTGACTGCAACCATGAAATTAAAAGACGTTTACTCCTTGGAAGGAGAGCATATTAAAAAGCATAGGCATTACTTTCCCATCAAAGGTCCATCTAGTCAAGGCTATGGTTTTTCCAGTAGTCATGTATGGATGTGAGAGTTGGACCATAAAGAAAGCTGAGTGCTGAAGAATTGATGCTTTTGAACTGTGGTGGTGAAGACTCTTGAGAGTCCCTTGGACTGCAAGGAGATCCAACCAGTCCATCCTAAAGGAGATTAGTCCTGAGTGTTCATTGGAAAGACTGATGCTGAAGCTGAAACTCCAATACTCTGGCCACCTGATGCCAAGAACTGACTCATTTGAAAAGACCCTGATGCTGGGAAAGACGGAAGGCGAGAGGAGAAGGGGACGACAGAGGATGAGATGGTTGGATGGCATCACTGACTCAATGGACATGAGTTTGAGTAAACTTTGGGAGTTGGTGATGGACAGGGAGGCCTGGCGTGTTACAGTCCATGGAGTCACAAAGTGTCAGACACTAAGCAACTGAACTGAATGGATTAAGAAAAGCATGTCAATATGTTGAGCACGTCTCTGGTATTTCTCTCTTCTGTTCCCTTCTATTTCAGAGTAAGTTACCCGTCCTCCTTTCCAGGTTAATCCTTCTGAATGAACCTTACTTTGTATCTCATTACCTCTTGTCACCTCAGACATATTTTTCTACTAATTAACCTCTCTCATTTTGATTGTTAACCTCCTTTGCTGCTGGCTCACCTTTAAAAGTGTTTCCCTCTGCGTTACATGTCCCAGCTTTCATGCTCCTTTTCCCTTTGTATAGTCCAGCTATTTGAAAGTGAGGCACAGTTGTACTCTTAAATTCCTCTCTGCTCCTTCTCACTCCTCTGCAGCATCTGACACTGCTGGCCATGCCCTCCTCATTAAAACTCCCTTCCCTAAGCTCCAGCGTGGAACTCCCTTCCCTTCCTCATTCTCCTCCTAGTTCTCAGTCTTCTTTGCAGAGCCCTCCCTCTTTCCATGATCCTTAGAGACTGCTCCTTTTCTTTAATCCATTCTTCCTGGAAAAATTTATCTAATCTGTGGCTCCTGTTATATCCTGTACATAAATGACTTCATTTCCAGGCCAAATTTCTTTTCCCTGTAATTCAAATGTATAAATCCAACTATACTCTGGATAAATTGAGCTGGGTATGTCTCAAATTAAACAGTAGTCCAAAACTGACTGGATTTTCTTTTCCTCCTGTCCAAATATACCGTTCTTATATATCCTCTCCTAATGAATGTTACACTGACTACCTAAACTAGAAACTTTTATCCTTGACTTCTTTTTAGCCTTATGGCCTACAAGTTCTGCCATTTCTATTTCTCTTCTATCCTTTTCTTCTTACACATGGATTCTCAGCTGGATTTCTTAAGGCTCCCTCAGCCTCCACACTATGGAGGAGTGGAGTGTCTTACAAAGAACAAATCTGATTATGTTAATTACTTCCCTAAAATCCTTCAGAGGCTGCCCACAGGTCCTAAAATAAAATCCAAATCACTTAACACAGCATCCCACCTACATCACTGGTCTTTTCTCTTCTTTCTCTTCTCAAAACAAATTTACCTTCCAGGCTCACATTTCCAGATCTCTTTACTAGCTCCTCTCTGTCTACCCTTTCTGACTGATTCCTGGCAAACACTTTTAGGATGACTTCAGGCATCATCTACCAGGAAGCCTTCCTGTGCTGCACTGTGGGGCCAATATCAGACTGAGGTGTTCCACCAGTCTGAGAAAACTGGCATAGTATCTTACACTGCACAATAAACGTTGTTTTTTTTTTTTTTAATTAGATGAAAGATTCCTTAAATTCTATAGTGCTTTGCAATTTTCAAAAGTTTCATAGACAAATGTCTGTTTACTTCACTTGTTTCCCACCACTCTGGGCAGGAACTGGTGTCTGATTCCTCCTGTAGCACTAGCACCTGGGAGAGCTCCACACACATACTAGGTCTGCAACAAACAGTAGGTCTTTTTTCTTTCCTCCTTTAACTTAGCCAAAGTCATATAAGTGGAAAGTGGCCAAGTCTTTGTGTGTTAATCAAAGACTAAGTTTTGTGATACATATATCTAACAGAATTACTCAGCCATAAAAACGAACAAATTTGAGGCAGTTCTAGAGAGATGGATGAACCTAGAGCCTGTTATCCAGAGTGAAGTCAGAAAGAGGAAAACAAATATCGTATATTAACACATATATGTGGAATCTAGAAAGATGGTACTGATGAACCTATTTGTAGGGCAGGAATAGACAGAGACATAGAGAACAGCCTTGTGGAAGGAGAGGGTGAGACAGATTCAGAGAGCAGCACTGAAACATATATGTCATCCTATGTAAGAAACATACATAGCTAGTGGGAAGCTGCTGTATAGCACACGAAGTTCAACCTGGTGTGACAACCTAGAAGGGTAGGATGGGGTGGGGGAATGGGAGGAGGCTCAAGAGAGAAGGGACATACGTGTACTTATGGCTGATTCTCGGCTGCTATACAGAACCCAACACACACTGTAAAGCAATTATCCTCCAATTAAAAGAAGACTAAACTTAAAGCTCATGCTTTCTATGATAATGTGCAACTCTTTCCAGCCCAGGCAAATGCCATTGTTTTCACTAGTGACTTGGACTTGGACTGACCTGTGCGGTGACTGGTGGTCCAGCAAACAAGGCCTTGTACGCAGAGGCAGCAACAGACAAAGCCCCCTTCACCAGTCCTCCAGCAATGCTGTTTCCGTGGTGGTGGTGGTGGTGGTGGTGCCTGAGGAGGAAAACCAAATTATCTCCCTAAGAAACACTTAATTATTATCTCCCTACAAGATAATCTGGGTTCTCATCCTGGAAAGGACATGAGATTTCCTGGAGGAAAAAAAATCAAATGTAAAATGAGTGTGTGACTGTTTTCCTATCAGTTTTATGGTTATAAATCTAGGTCCGATGTAGGGCTCAGTTCTTACTGCTACAAGATATGGGCATTGCAAAAAACACGTCACTTTGGTTAGCATACCAGCTTTCAGCCCCACTGGAAAATTAATGTGGTCAAGGGCGCTGTGAGGTACTGGCAGTGGGTTTGGTTAGTTACCATCTCAGAGGAAACAACTCCCAAAGGAAATGTGATTTTCTGAACACTGTATACGGGGAGGGGCCCAACTTGATACTGCTTTGAGACAACTAGGAGCAGAGAGGCAGGTTTGTCTAAGAACAAGTTACGAGATGTACAATGGCCTGGACCTTCCTGCCCTCCTCTGTTACTAAGCAGGAATTGAACCTAAGGGTGCTTCTTCCTGGTCTGGACTGGCAACACTCTTAAACATCAACGTTAGCCCTCTGCTCAGGGTTGCTCACGAGCTTCAGAAAAAACAAGAAGGGATGATGGCTCTCCTCCGTCACTCTCAGGAGGGGGCACATGCTCTGAGAGGCTTGTGTAAGCAGGGTAACACTAGGACATCCACCTGCTTCTGAGAAGAGGCTGCACAGGCAAGGTCCAGTTACCTTGAGTGGTCATAGCTCTTCGGTCTGCTGTTTACAAGTCCTGATGAGCCTCTGAGCTCTAAAAGCAAAAGAGCTGTTGGTTAGATGCAGCATCTAGAAATGCCTGGGATTTCCTAACTCCCAGCAGGGCTATTTCTGGGGCGGGTAACAATCTGATCACAATATTTCAAGCCTTTTTTATGCCACACCACGTGCCATGTGGGCACTTAGTTCCTTGATCAGGGATTCAACCTATGCCCCTTGCAATGGATGCAGAGTCTTAAATCATTGGGCCGCCAGCGAAGTCCAGGTTTTGTGAGGAAGAGAAGGACGCCACTTTGAGGGTCTACTCACAACTCCAAGGTGCTATTCTCTTTATTTTGTGGATGAGGAAACAGACCTTCAGGTATTATCAACCTGCTGAACCACTGCAAGGTTACACAGTGAGGAAAGGCAGAGCTGGGGATGAACCTAGACTGGGCTGGTTCCAACACCTGTGTTCTTTCCACTACAGCACAATGCCAGCTTCTATGGGGTCTCACCTAATAAATATTAAGCTAGAAGACAGAACAAAAAGAGTAGGAGGGAGGAGCACAGAAAAAGTCAAAGGGCAAGTTTCGCAAAACTACCAAGAACCACAGAGTGCCTACTTATACCTGGTTTCCATGAGAAAAGAGCACAGAGAGAAAGCTCAGGCAGGTCATTACCTTCTCTGATCTGACCAGGGACTGAAGAAACTTCTGGTACGGTAACTGGTAAATCCACTCCTGGGGAACCATGATGCTGTGCACTGGGAGGACTCCTTTCAGAAAGACATAATATTGAAAGTAAGTTGAGAAGGCACCTCTGTAAATGGTGGAGAAACAGCAAACAGAGCTAGTCTCTACAGAGGTTTCACACTGCTGATGCAGAGCACAAGTCTGCATCTAGGGATCAGGTGGGAAGGGCTCACTCTTCTGCTTTCCTCTTCAGCCACAGTCAAGCTAGAAAGACTGGCTGTAGTCTGGCCACTCCCTAATTACTCAGCTAATAAAGGTTAACTAAAGCAAGTATTTCTTTAAGTCCAGGATCCACAAATATTGGCAAATACAACTTTTATTCATCAGACTTTACTATGGGAAATCGCCATTTCCCCTGCTGACAGAGAAACAAGTTTTGAGATCAGGTTGAGTCCTCTCTCTTTATTCCACCTCTGAAGGACAGCCCAGCAGAGTGGGGTACAGATGGTACCTGGGCAGCTGTGGCGGAGGCCCCACCACCTCTGGGGTCAGGGGCACTGTGTCCAGAGTCTGTGAGGTCATAAGGATGTCATTGATGTTGTGCCCCTGTGGCTGGTTGTCCCCTCCAGGGGGTCTCTCCCCAGCCTCGACTGGTTCCTGCCCAGCTTCAATCCCAGGCTCTCCTTCAGCCCCTCGCTCCAGGCCTGGTTGTGAAAGTGCAGAGCTGTACATGGAGTCCCCCAGGGGGCGGCTGGTGTCAAAGCACTCAGGTAGGATGATGATATAGTCCTCTGAAGAAGCAGAGGACTGACTCCGAACTTCATCTTTGAGCTCATCCTCTTCCTCCACAACAGCCTCTTCTTCAGCAATTTGGACAATCTCCTCCCTCTCGTCTGCAAGTGGTCCCTCTTCAGGTGAGGCAAATTTCACTAAAGGGTGAAAGTATCCAATTTTAAGGTACAAGCTAAGAACAGTCCCTCGTGATTAACCTACCCTATACCAAGCCTTGTGGGTCATGAGCTGTAATTATGAAAGCCAGAGGAGAGGGACAAACCAAAGGGCCATATTCAAAGTCTGAAGCTGCGAAGAACCAAAGTTCATAAAAACAAGGTCAGCAGAAACAATAAAGCTGAGAACACTATGAACCTTAAAACAAGGAGGGCCCTTTCCTTTTCCCCTTCAGGTGACAGCTAACATAACTGTCAGAGCAACCCCAAGGACTATACAATTCATGGAATTCTCCAGGCCAGAATACTAGAATGGGTAGCCTTTCCCTTATTCCAGAGGATCTTCCCAACCCAAGGATTGAACCCAGGTCTCCCACATTGCAGGTGGATTCTTTACCAGCTGAGCCACAAGGGAAGACCAAGCATATTGGAGTGGGTAGTCTATCCCTTCTCCAGTGGATCTTCCCGACCCAGGAATCAAACCGGGGGTCTCCTGCATTGCAGGCAGATTCTTTAGCAACTGAGCTATCAGAGAAGCCCCTATCATATTGGGATGGTTTCAAATCGAAACTGCTAAACTAGCTAACAGTGCTATGAGAAGAGAAAACATCTGGTGCTAAGTACCGCAGGACTATATGACTACTTTTGACTCCTTTCCTCCTCTCCTTTGCAAAGTAATGAGTAGTCATGACAGAAAACTGGCAAAACATGGATGAGTTAAGAAAAAAAAAAAAAAACAAATTACCGATAATCTTACTGAGACAACTACTGTGAACATTTAGGTGTAAGTCCTTCTAGACTTTGTTTAGACTTTTTTGTTATCCATTTGTACTCAAGTGTGTATGTGGAAATACATATGTATTTTTTAAATACATAGTTTTAAAATTTGAGTGTTTGGATAGTATCTGAAATACATGAAATTGGTTCTACCTATCTGACCTCTAGAAATTCTGCCACAAAGAAATTCATTACAGCAGAATTTAACCCTGAGAAACTTGAGCTTGGTGCTCCTGCTTCTGCCCACTATTTCCTAACTGCTGCCCTTGGAGAAATGAGACAACTCAGCTGGCTGGGGGTCGGGGTGGGAGGGCAGGGAAGTTTCTCTGCTGAGGGGCTCCATCCACTTACAAGAAGACTCCTTACTGCAGAACCCAGGCAGCACAGTTGGCTGATGTTCCTCTGTGGCATACAGCTGTAATTCAGCCCCTGGGAAAGTGCAGAAATAAATTACGGGAGCTGCTTTGCTCCTGATGCACATGTAGAGTCTAAACGAACAACCATGATCCAACCTCTAACAAAGATTCCCCTGTCTCCACTCTCAGTAAAGAAGAGCACTTCTACCTGTTCAGGTCTGGCAATTCCAAGTCAGGCGTCACCCCAGTGGGGCGTGGGGTGAGGTCTGGGAATTTCAGGGATACTCACTCTGAGGGGACTTCTGTCTCCAAGGTGGTTTGTGATCCGGGGCGGCATCCAATGTAAGGGATCGGATGACAGTCTCACACACGAACTGGGTCCCACTCAAATCATCTTCTGGTTCCTCCAAGGAAGAAATGTTCTCGGCCTTTTTCTTTACTGACACTGTGGAATCTGGAAAGGACAGAACTTTTGTCTGCACTTGGTATTTAAAGTGTTGCAAAGCTTTCTCCAGTCATGTCCCCATGCTGATATGATGCCAAGGAATAGCTGCTGTCTGTGCTATGTGAAGGTAAGGAGACTTCAAAAAATCAGATCCTTGGAAAACCCCGTTCACACACCAAGTAAGGTTAGTAGAAGGTATGGATAACAACAGGGTGTGGTATGGAAGGGGAGGATGCAAATACTTTACAAATATTTAACCCCTTACCAGGAAGTGCTTTAAATCCTGCCCCTTCAGTCTCTTCCTGTATCTGCCCCAAGCCCGGCTTCTCTATTAAAGGACTGTCATGTGGCAGAGGAGACATGCAGGGAGTCATATCTGGAGAATGAAGACAGGAGAACCATCAACCAAGAAAAAGCATTGCGTCATCAATACTCAGTGTCCAGAAGCAGCAGCTTCTAGGTTTCCTGCCTCCTACAGAACTAAAATAAACCCAAGTATGCTTCAAGGCCTGCTGTAAAGAATTTCTCAAGACCATCAAGTACACAAGTATCTCAGACAGGTCCATCAACACAGGAAGGATCATAAACGGTTGTTTGGCTTTGGAAGAGCATAGCCAAGACACAGAACCATGAATGTAAAGTAACAAAGGGACACAAACACCTAGAGAGAAATGGAGAAGAGGGTCCCTTTATGGTGGAGAAACTCTGTACAAACTTGTATTGTTGCCTCTGATAGACAATAGGGAAATGAAGGAAAATGGGCCCACAGGTGCAGTTTTAATATCACATTGTGGGAGAAATCCTTGCCTACTAATATCTCAGAATGACACGTCACTACCAGAGTCAGTGGAGCAGTAATAAACATGTTACTAAATGTTTATGCCTAACATGCCCTAACATGTACATGTTGGGCCTGTTAATAAACAAGGTGGACCAAATGACATTCTTACCCACAGGAGTGTTGTGGGGCACTCTCTCCAACTCTTGGACAATATTTATATCCAGTAGCTCAAAGGACAGCAGATCCTAAAAAAAAGGGGGGGGGAGGGCATGTTAGGCTACTTGCAACACATGCTAGAGCCATGTTTTATGTTAAAGGCCACTGAGCTCCACATCATCCTAGATGCAACTCGGGTTCAAATTCATGCCTCATCTCAGTCAAGTGAGAACAAGAAGAGTTAATGGGAACCAAACATTCAAATAGCCACTGGGAAGAGAGAGAGCAGATGCAGTGGGGGTGAAGGTGAACCAGTTAGGTAGAAAGAAGAGGCAGTGAAGGGGAAGTTGTGGGAAGCACAAAATAAGTTTCCAATTCAAAGAGGAAACCTTTAGTTTAGAAACTTGCTTCCATTGGGGATGATCTTGCCATTCCATGCATCTCACTAGATTAGAGTGGGTCTATCTCTAACTTCCTGGGCACCACCAACGGCTCTACCCACTTCCCTTCAACAAGTTAAGAACTTGTTCCCCAGGGCTTTCTGTTCCTTCCCCTCAAAATGCTCAATCTTCCACCTGGGCAGTCAGAAGATCCACGGATGGGATGTAGAGCTCCCTCTTGCTGGCAGCATTCTTTGCCTTCTGTGGGATGTGGGTTCCTGTCCCTTCTGTCTGCTCAGTTGTTTCACCAGGCAGAATTTCTTCTTTACCCAGAAAAGCTTCCTATGCAGAGAAACAATTGGGACACATTTTCGGCCCTCAACAGAACTCAAAAAGCAAGTTAACAGTTGCCTCCCTAAAGTCAAATGCACTGTATGTAGTAAAACTTTTTGTTTTAATTTCACACTTTTCTATGAAAAAGCTGCAAAAAGAGTACAGAGAGTTTACTAATTACCCTCTTCATCTAGCTTCCCCTATGACAGTAACTTAGATTAGCCATAATAACAATAGTCAAAACCAGGACATCATCACTGGGTAACTTAAATTTAAGCAGTAAATAGGGAAGTTGCCCTAAAACAACATGCACAGGACTTCCCTGGTGGTCCACTGGTTAAGAATCTGCCTGCCAATATTATGATCCCTGGTCTTGGAAGAACCCACGTGCTGTGGAGCACTAAACTACTCCTGAAGCCCATGCTCCACAACAAGAGAAGTCACTGCAGCAAGTGCACCACAATAAAGAATAGCCCCTACTTACTGCACTAGTGAAAGCCTGTGCAGCACAGACGAGCCAGTGCAGCAAAAAATAAATGGAACAAAAAAAAATCAGAAAACTGTGCACCAAGTTAACAACCAGGGTTAAGCACTGAGGGACACCTGCACTCAGACCCTAAGGACACAAAAACAAAGCCCCAGAAGACTAGGCCCAATATAAGCATACTGATGTATTTGGGGGGAGGGGAGAAGCTGGCCTTTCCAGGTTTCTGGAGGATCCACCAGCTGTGAACAGGCCCTTCCAATGCTCACCTCTTGCTGGCAGGTGAGATCATCATCTCTGCTTGAGCTAATCATGCTCTTTTCACTGTTACTTGGGCTCTCTGTAGAGGGGAAAGGATCCACTATGATGCTGCACCAGACCCGAGGCCCGAACTGCTGGCCTTTGTGAGACAGACGCCAATGGGAAGTGTATGTCCCCTCCAAGGTTGGGGCGATGAACTCCACAGACACGACTCCCACATGGCCAGCCTTTAAGCAGGGAACCAAAACATCCTTCTTTTCGGTAGAAGCCAAAGTCAAGTTTCCCCACATGAACTTGAGCTGAAAAGAATAGTAACAGGAGAAAAGAAAGTTTGTCAGTTAAGCACTCTGCCATCTCAACCACTTCACATTCACATTTTGTGGGGAAGGCTACCTTTGTGTCTGTGCTCCACTTGACATTTCCTGTATTTTTCATCCTCCAGTGTTTGATAAATTTGGTTCCTGGCTGGAGGTGAGTCCATCAGGTAAATTCTCATCCACAAACGCTGCACTGAGCATTGGCATAACTGGGGCACAGGGTTGCAGAGGAAGCCTGAATAGAAATTTAGGTATTTAATTACTTGTGTTGGGTATGATGTATTCTGAATATACAATATGTGGTTCAATATGCAGACTGTGACCCTGGAGGGCATACTAGTGCATCTGCTTTATAATGGGAATTCCCTTATAGCCCAGTGGTTAGAATTCATTGCTTTCACTGCTGAGGGCCTGGGTTTGAGCCTTGGTCTGGGAACTAAGACCCCGCAAGCTTCATGTGGTGCAGCCAAAAAACCCTCCAACAACAAGAACAAACTATTAACATTTTTTAAGAAAACAAGCTGACCCAAGGAATTCCTTGGCAGTCTAGTGGTTAGGACTCCATGCTTCACTGTAAGGAGTACAGGTCTGATCACTGGTCAGTGGACTATGATTCTACCTGCCATATGGCACAGCTGAAAGAACAAAACAAGGGCACCTGACTCCTAAGTTAAAAAGCTATGTGAGGATAACTGAAAGGGTCCATAAATAACAAAACTAGAGAGTTGGGCTCTTAAAACATTTATTCCTTCTGCTTCAAATCCAGACTGCCTCCAGTAAAGAGAGATTACACCAGTTTCTGAACCTTTCTGGTTTCTGTTCTGAAGAAGGCAACAAAGGAAGTATCAGAAAATGGGAAGTTTTAAGGGTTTGAGTGTTAGGAGTTAGCAATAATAAGTAAGACAGAAGTTGGCTTAAGTTCCAGTTTTAGATGGCTGGACCTAAAGCTCTGGCTCCTGCCCTGGCCCTTGGCTTACATCGGGGTGTTTGACTGCAGCAGGCTCTCGGGTCGGCCCAAAGGAGATTTGGGGTTCTGCAGCCCATGAAGTGAATTCCATAGATGAATTTTCCTGTGGAGTTTAAGCTGCTTTTTAAGTTCCTTGACCTCTGCTTTACGTTGTTTCTTCTCAGCCCGCAACCTTTGCTTTTCTGCTTTAAGAAAGTTATCAACTTGCTTCTGGAGCCTGTGAGATTAAAAAAAAAAAAAGTCTTAAAATACAAATCTCACAAATAAACCTTGAAGCTATTCTGAGCCACCTGTAGTTTTCATCAGCATCTGCTTCTAGTTTAGTTTCTTAATTTCTTTCTGCAGTTCTGGTTTCCATCTCATTAGCTCCAGATAATTATCCCTGTCACCGCACATCAATTGGAAAGGAACTGGAACTAAGGAGACTCTGCTCTTTTTTTGGCTGTGCCACACGGCTTGTGGGAGCTCAGTTCCTCAACCAGGGATCAAACCTGTGTTCCCTGCAATGGATGCGCAGAGTCCTAACCACTGGATGGACCAAAGGGAAGTCCAAGAAACTAGTTTTGTGATCCCACCCTGTCACCAAAACCAAGAAATCAACCAGAGAACAAACACCCCATATATATATGGTTTTACCTGGCCTGTTCCAGAGCAGCAGGAAGACGAGGAGTAGAGAACCTCCAGTGAGAAAATGGTTCAGAGGAACCCACAACAGGTCTCCGCAACTTCAGCAGGACATGATTGGAGTCATGGGCATACGGCCCCGATTCACAATCTTCACAGATATTGTAGGATGAGCAGAGGCTGTGAGGAAACGAATGGCACAGTAGGAAGGACCGGAGGTCAGGAGATATGGACCCAGACTTCCATATATTTGCTCTATCACCACTGAGGTGGGAACCTGAGCATGCCACCCACACATGCCATGTCTCAATCCTCATGAATCAATGAAGATACTGACACTTCACCTATACCTACTTCAAAGGACAATCTATGGGAGGAAAGATATGAAAGCATTTGGAATAGGGAGACAACCCTTGGGGATCCAATTTTGTTTTGGGGAACTTAATTTTGTCTGGGTCTCAATTCAAATGTATACCTGAACACAACAATCTAATTACTCACTCTTCAAATAGTTATTTTCTCTTGCAGGTGAAGAGTAGCTTGTTTTCAATACAGAGCTGCTGTGTCTGATGCTCAGAGTAAGTGCACTCTTTACCCCCCAGAACATTAGAACCTCCCGCTCTAAGGGTATTCATTCCCAAGCTATTGCTTTACCTGCACTGGTAGCGCACACCCACGATACTCCTTTGGCAGCTGCTACAAGCAATATGCCAGCTGAACTGGTTTTCTGGCAGAAACAGTGTTTCCTCTGAAACAGGCATTGAAACTTCTGAAGGACACGAACCTAAGGACGGATGCTGGAGGACAAGCTTCTCGTGTAATTTCTGTTCAAGCTTTTCGACCGTTTCTTTAACCACTTGCTCTCTGAACTAGAATATAAAAGAGGCGAGGGGAAGGGGGGTGGAATTCTCTCAGTTCCAAGACTGGAAAAAGGCACAAAAATATAAAATAAACCTGAAACCTCACCATCTTTGGTGTAAGAACACAATAATCAGATGATACAGAATGAATGGATAGAAACATAGCAAAAAAAAAAAGTCTAATCCTTCCACAGCTGAAGTGGCTTCAAAGCAAGTATCAAGAAGCCCTTTGATGAGTAAATTTCTAACACTTCCTTCTCAAGGACAGAAATTTGTCTCTTTCCCTTATATACTTAAACTCACCCCTTTTCTAGTACATCACTGCAAAAGCCAGGAACTTTCTTGACTGGAACTGCTGTAGTTTGGAAATTATTAGCTACCATTCTTCGTTCACCTGTACCAGAGGCAGCAGCCCTCTGGAGCTAGCTTTCTATTTCATCAACAATCCATCTGTGCCAACAGTGCTGCTAAACCCAAGCTGGAAAGAACACTCACTGTCTCTAGGTAGCTCGTGAACCAGTCAGGGGGCTTGTCTTGAGGCTGGTCTGGATTACGTCGAGCAGGTGGAAGCTGCTGCAAATAAACACAAATCCAAGATACTTTTTTTCTTCTGTTTAAAGTAACTGTCCTATAATGTATTATTTTGAGGTTTCTTTTGTCAAATAACATTAATGTATAGTTTTTAAAAATGAACATGAAAAAGTATAAGAAAAATGTCACCCTATTCATGGTCCTCTCTAGAAGTAACCACTGTTACCAGGTCAAAAAGTCAGACAGAGACAGTCACGTTAACTCCCAAACCTCTGAAGAACAGCTCAAATCTTAGACCAGAGACAATGAAACACAGGTCAGAAAAATCACAGAGATAGGTCATTCCCTTCGTACCTGTGTTGCAGGATCCTCTGAGGTCTTCATGTCTGACCCCAAGACTCTCACCAGTGAAGAGTAATGTGCAAGTGGCTTCTTTCCTGTCCTAGCAACTGGTCGTTTTTCTGTTCCAGTAGGGGGTGGGGCTTCTTCGACAACACCATACCCTTCATGGACTTGCATCTGCAGTTGGTTTCCCTGCTTAATGGCCATCTGAGAGCATAAGTTATGAAATAAAAACATTATGTGATTCTTTTCCTATATAAAAATTCAAAGCTACAAAAACAGAAAAGGTATGGGAACATTTGCTGGAAACGTATCATGATTTATGCTTCTTTGTGTATCTGTAATATATTTTTAATACTCTTTTATCTTACAGAGAGGTAAACTGTCTGCTAATTTCCAAGACTATACCTATTCCTCAAAATGGTTTCTTTTTTGGGGGTGGAGGGAGCGTTTTTTCATACTTTTTTATTATGAAACATTTCAAACATACACAAAAGTAGAAGGAGTAGTGTGATAAATCCCCAAGGATTCATGCTTTTTAAAATTAGGTCAAATGACAAATATGCTAATACTCAGCCTGCTGTTTCTTTGCTGAGAATGTTAACTAGGAATGGTTTTGTTAAAAACAAAGTTTTTAGTGTAGCCCTTCATTAGGTGAGATGTTTTCATTAATTGGGTTTCATTAATTGGTTTAATTTTTAAAAATTTAAGTGTAATTGACATTAGTTTCAGGTGGACAACATAAGGATTTGACATTGGTATACATTGTGAAATGATCACCACCTTTGTCCAGTTACCATCTGTTAACTGGTCTATAATGTAGGACTCCATTTACGGATTCTAGTCTCAACTTTACAAAAGTCAATTCTAAGACTCAGAAAAGTTAAACTTACGTCCCATAGCTAAGTCTTTACCTTCCCACTAAGAATAGTATTTGGGAGGCATGCTTAAGTGGTCACCTCCTTTTGAAGAGAATCTTCTCAAACACTCTATTTTAAAAACCTCTACTTCAAAGAGCATTTGAGGTTTCAAGAAGGTACTCCAGCATCCAAGGAGAGATTAACGGTCAAGTCTGTGGGGTTCTAGCTCCTCCCACTTGTTACCCAATGACAAGAACTGTTCTTTCTTTATTTTCACACATTAGACTTCTGAAGATTCCACTTAGAAACAGCACTCTGTGGCCAAAACACCTGAAAGCTCTTATCTTAGGTCAAGGATCAGCAAAATTCTTTTTTTCTTTAACTTAAGTATAGTGGATTTACAATGACTCAGGGCAGGTATAGAGCAAAGTGATTGCAATACATACACACACACACTTTTTCAAGTTTCTTGTCCATAATAGGTTATTGCAAGACACTGAATATAGTTCTCCATGCTATATAGGTTCTTGTTGTTCAACAAACTTTCTTAAAGAGCCATATAATAAATATTTTAGGCTTGCAGGCCATTCAATTTCTGCTACAACTACTCAACTCTGCCATTGTGGCACAAAGGTAGCCAGAGACAAAACATGATGAACAGGCATGACTGTGTTCTAATAAAGCTTTAAATATGTGGTCAGGGTGAGGTCAGCAGCAAGGTGGTGAACAAGGAGTTTTGGGACATATGGCAAATGAGTTTTAGTGGTCGGATTCAGAAATAAGAACCTGAAACAGAAAACGTGGTGACCTAACCACCAATCATCTATAGACCTCTGTGGGGAAAATTCACAAGGGAAGTTCCCTTCCTAGCAAGGGAAAGCTTTATATTTTGAAGAAAACTAAAAAGTTAGCAACATAGTAAGAAATTGCTATGGCAGGAGATGAAGGCTAAAACCTCATAGGAATCTCAGTTCACAGATTTATATCCTTATCATTTGAAATACCTCTAATTAGCTAAAGAGGAAAGATTCAGGAAGCAACCTAGAAAAGTTATCAGTCCTTGTCAGAACTAGAAGTTGACCATCCTTTGTCAGAAGGTGAGTAGATCAACATTTGCTAGAACAATGTAGTACTGATCAGGCTTTGTCTGAAGAACTCTGAGCTTTGAGCAATCTCAGCCAGAAGAACAGTGTAGCATAAGAGTAAATTCTCCTGCTATTCCAAAGAAAAATATTAATTAAAAGAAAACATACCAAAAAACACAGGAAGAGGGACTTCCCTGTACAATGAATAAGAATCCACCTGCCAATGCACAGGGCACAGGTTCAATCCCTGGTCTGGGAAGATCCCACATGCCATGGGGCAACTAAGCCTGTGTGCCACAACTACCGTGGCCCACATGCCTAGAGCTTACGTACGGCAACAAAAGAAGCCACTGCAATGAGAAGCCTGTGCAACCAAGAGTAGCCCCCTGGAAACAGAGACAGCTCCCATGAAGCAACAAAACCCCAGTGCAACCAAAACATAATTTAAAAAAAAATTTTAAAGCACAGGAAGAATGTGAACAAGTACAAGATAACTGTGCTATTAAAGAACAAGAATTAGGAGGAAATAAGAGAGAGGAAGCTCTAAACTCAGGAATTTCCACCAGTACTTTCTGGTGGAAAGGATTAAGATATCTGTTGGCTATGGAGTTCGGGTATGTACTATTCCTCCTAACAATGAACTAAATTTGTCAACAGAAACTGGATTGCTAAGCTTTACTGAAAACAAATACTGTTTTTGTAAAAAGAAATTACATCTAAATACATGACTCCTTTTCTTCCTTTCACTTTTTATTTTTGTCCAAGCTGCAGGGCATGTGGGATCTTAGTTCCTCATCCAGGGATTGAACATGAGCACCCCCTCTCAGAAGCGTGACGGCTTAACCACTGGACCTTCAGAAAGTCCCTCCTTTCTTTAACTGAGGTATGGTTGATTTATAATACTATATGCTTTCAGGCATATAACTAGTAATTCATAATTTTTAAAGATCACATTCCATTATAGCTATGATAAAATGATATGGCTAAATTCTCCATTCCTTGTACCTTATTTATTTTATATATAATAGTCTGCATTCTAAATCCTCTACCCCTTTCTTGTCTTTTCCTACTGGTAACCATTAGTTTGTTTTCTGTATTGGTGAGTTTGTTTCTTCTTTGTTATATTCACATTTTACTTTTTAGATTCCAAATATATGACAATATACAGTATTTGCCTTTCTCTTCCTGACCTATTTCACTATGCTACATTCATATTGTTGTAAATGGCAAAACTTCATTCTTTTTTATGGCTGACTAGTATTCCTGGACTTCGCTGGTGGCTCAATGGTATCCACCTGCCAATGCAGGAGATGTTCATTCGATCCCTGGGTCAGGAAGATCCGGCAACCCACTCCAGTATTCTTGCCTGGGAAATCTAATGGACAGAGGAGCCTGAAAGGTTACAATCCATGGGGTTGCAAAAGAGTCAGACATGACTTAGTAACTAAACAACAACTAACTGTGGGTGTGTGTACACATCTTTATCCATTCGTCTGTTGATGGACATTTAGACTGCTTCCCTATCTAGACTACTATAAATAATGCTGCTGTGAACATTGTGTGCATACATCTTTTCAAATCAGTATCTTCATTTCCTTTGTATATATACTCAGGAGTAAAATTGCTGGGTCATACAGTAGTTGTATTTTTAGTTTCTCCTTGAGGAACATCCAAACTGTTTTTCATAGTGGCCACATCAAATTTACATACCCACCAATAGTGTACAAGTGTTCTCTTTTCTCCATAGCCCTGCCATCACTTGTTATTTGTGACCCTCTTGATGACAGCCATTCTGACAGGTGTGAGGTGATCTGTTTCTTATTTATTTACCTCTGAAGGAAGGCTGGCCTGGAGAACTAAAAGAACCTTTTAGTTGAGTGACAGGTATAATACTTTTATCATTTAAATTCAGATGAAATACAATGTTCAGAAAAATTTTTAAATAATATATATATGTATACTTAGAAAACTGGAGAAGGCAATGGCACCCCTACTCTTGCCTGGAAAATCCCATGGATGGAGGAGCCTGGTGGGCTGCAGTCCATGGGGCTGCACAGAGTCAGACATGACTGAAACTACTTAGCAGCAGCAGCAGTATACATAGAAAAGGCAGAGGAACCAGAGATCAAATTGCCAACATCCCTTGGATCACCGAAAAAGCAAGCAAGTTCCAGAAAAACATCTACTTCTGCTTTACTGACTACACCCAACCTCTGACTGTGTGGATCGCCAACAAACTGTGGAAAATTCTTAAAGAGACGAGAACAGCAGACCACCTTACCTGGCTCCTGAGAAATCTTTATGGAGGTCAAGAAGCAACAGAACAGGATATGGAACAACAGAGAAATTGGGAAAGGAGTATGTCTAGGCTGTATATTGTCACCCTGCTTATTTAACTTATATGCAGAGTATATCATGTGAAATGCTGGGCTGGATGAAGCATAAGCTGGAATCATGATTGCCAGGAGAAGTATCAATAACCTCAGATATGCAGATGACACCACCCTTATGGCAGAAAGTGAAGAAGAACTAAAGAGCCTCTTGATGAAAGTGAAAGAGGAGAGTGAAAAAGTTGGCTTAAAAGTCAACATTCAGAAAGCTAAGATGAGGGAATCCAGTTCCATCACTTCATGGCAAACAGATGTGGAAACAATGGAAACAGTAAGAGACTTTATTTTGGGGGGCTCCAAACTCACTGCAGATGGTGACCACAGCCATGAAATTAAAAGATGCTTGATCCTTGGAAGAAAAGCTATGACAAACCTAGACAGCATATTAAAAAGCAGAGCCATTACTTTGCTGACAAAGGTCCTATATCTAGTCAATGGTTTTTCCAGTAGTCATGTATAGATTTGAGAGTTGGATCATAAAGAAAGCTGATCACCGAAGAATTGATGCCTTTGAACTGTGGTATTGGAGAAGACTCTTGAGAGTACCCTGGACTGCAAGGAGATCCAACCAGTCCCTCCTAAAGGAAATCAGTCTAGAATATTCATTGGAATGACTGATGCTGAAGCTGAAACTCCAATACTTTGGCCACCTGATGCGGAGAACTGACTCACTGAAGACCCCAACGCTGGGAAAGATTGAAGGCAGAAGAAGAGACGACAGGATGAAATGGTTGGATGGCATCACCAACTCGATGGACATGAGTCTGAATAAGCTCCGGGAGTTGGTGATGGACAGGGAAGCCTGGAGTGCTGCAGTCCACGGGGTCACAAAGCGTTGGACGTGACTGAGCTACTGAACTGATCCGCACATTCACATGTGCACGTGTGCACACACGACAGACACAGACACAACCAGCTTACCAGGTATAGTTTGTCAACTCCTATTCTAGGCCAGAAACCAAGAAGCTTTTTCTAAAATACTTGGTAGAGTCTGTGAAAAAAATTGCTCAAGAAACTATAATGAAACTGTATCAAAATATAAATGTGGGATTTTAAGTATCATATAGTAATTATGTAAAAGTTATGCATATAAAAGAAGTCTTGCTTCCTAGGGCAAGACAGGCTTATATAAACTCTAGACTCCTGACACTCAAGATTTCTGAATGAAAGGGTAAAATAGTGAATGTGGGAAAGGTAGAGGAATTCTGAAGTTTTAAAAAGACTTTTTTAGTGAAACTACTGTAGCTTCGGAGAATTGGGAAACCGAAAAGCTGGAAGAGTTGAAGAACAATAAAGGGGTGTTAGGGAACATCATGTGAAAACAGCTTAAAAGCAAAGAGCAAACAGGAAGACTGCATGAAAACTGGGACAGAGAGAAATTACAAAGCATAAGAAATTCTTAACACAGATGGGTATTTCAACTATGAGAAACCAGGAGAGGACATGGATATCTAAAACCAAGAGACTGGCTGGGAAATACAGATTTCTCAGTTAAAAAAAAAAAAAAAAAGCAAAAATTGGCTAAATTTTTGAAACAAGTGGCACCCAGAACAGCAATTTTGACTATAAACTGGAAAGCGTAAATCCAGCTCCTGATTAAAAAAAAAATCTTGCCTTTCCCTTCTTCTCTCCCTAGACCAAAAGTGACTATGGAAAATGACTTAATCTGGATTAGAAGTTCAAAAAGGATAGTCAATGAAAGGTCAGCTTAGCATACCTTAAATAAGTGACCTTGAGGAATCCTCTAATTGATCACTGACAAATAAGAGGATATTTGTAACTGCATGGTTACACCTTAAATTCTTCCACAGTATAGTGTAATATTCTACAGGGAAAAAAGTGAAGGAAGGAGATGAAAAGTGTGAACCAGAAAGCATGAATCCAGAGTTTTTTGAATTCTGAAATGCCAGGATGGTGGCTTCAAGATCAGCAATGAAATGCCATGATCATCAGAAAGAATCTCTACATTAGGATGTACCTTTTGTTGCGTGGTATGCCAAACTCAACCCAGTCTCCCTAAAAATGGGTTTTGCTGTGTTTACAGTTATTAGTTTCTCCCCATGGCCAATGGAATTCAGGCTCAAGTTTTAGTCCATAAATATTTTTTGAATTATTTGAAAATAAGATGAAATAATCATTACCTTAAGTGCTTCTTCATATTCTCCTAAAAGGACAAAAATACATACTGTGAATTTTTTTTTAACCAGCCCAAAAGATTCAATTAAGCACAGTAAATTCTTACTTTTAAAAATTCTTAGCTACAAAAATAAATTTTTTTTAGCTTACAATTGTTATACACAAACAGCTACTACCTTTTAGCTGACAAACTCCCTTCTCATGCTGTCATAAATAGAAGCTACTTGCAGATTAGTTCTCCCACTTAAATCCTTCTCTCTTTGCTAGGAGCCTTTCAATTATAAAAACTCAATCCAGTTCCCTTAATACTAGGCTTAACAAGCTCAAGACTCAAGAAAGTTCAAGGATAATGTTAATACTACCATTTTAGCCAGTTAAAAATATAACGTTGTTCCTATGGAAAATGCACCCATGTTCTGAGCAACCATCTTATTTATACATGGACTTTAACATGTATACCAAGTCAAGGAAAAAAGCAATACCAGGATAACAAGTTAAATGTACTGAACTGGGAAGTATATTTTCAAAAGATTAGCATCTTAACTGTAAGGGAACAACTCATTAAGGAGGTCCTTTGGGTCCAATCAAGGTACCAACCTACACACAAAAATCGCTAAAAAATAAAGATTTGCCATGAATCTAATGCCCATGGGTAAATGAGTGCATTTATCCCAAATTCTACTCCATTACTGCAACAAGATTTGAGTGTAAGTGGAAAGACCAATGCTCATGACCAGATTAAGATTTTTAAACAAAGCTTAATAGGTTTTCTTAGGGACTCACCTTGACTGTTGATGGATACCTGTAAGGAAAAAAAGCAACAGTGAATTATAAGCCTCTCATCAACTGAGCAGTTCAGCATATCCAGCCTCACAGGACAGATGCAAAACCTCAGGTTAGTGGTTCCACTTTTCCAGGACCTGAACTAACTGTGAATAATTAACTTTATTGCTTAACTATTACATCTACCTTTATTTCAGGTCCACTGAGAAGCAGCATGGTATAGTGGCTAGGAGCCTGGGCTCTGGAGCCAGAAAGTACGAAGTATGTGTCAGAGGGTATGAGTCGTACCCTACTCTACTACTTCAAAGCTTTTGCTCTTTTAGGCAAGGTTACTGAAACTGTGCCTCAGTTTCCTCATGAATAAACAGAAATGGTGATAATAGTATATAAACACATAGTACTGTCGTTAGTGTGACACATATAACCACTCAGTGAGGGTTTGCCATTATTTTTTACTATTATAGACTGAATAGCAGCTTGTGATATAGTTGAACATAAGAGCACTATTTAGTTTTAAAAGATATCTCTCAGATTTTCTTCTTCAATGCTGCTTTCCTATTTCTCAACTCCATTTCAGATGCCACAAGTTGGCTAAGAACATGCAATTATCAAATATACTTAAACTCCTACACAAATGAGATAAACAGTATTCTGATATTTTTGAACACATACCCCTCTTGAGAAATAAGATCCTTATTCTGGATACCTGGTCATAGGTACTATAATATACTTTACCTCTTCATTTTCCTCATCCAAATATTTTATTTGAATAGTGTTCAGATCAAACGAAACTTTTACCTGCAAATAAAATGTGCATACTATATGATCAAGCTATCAAAAAGGTTGCAATAGAACCCTAGAAATCATAATACAAAGGATGGTCAGGGACTGCCCAGGTGGGCCAGTGGCTAAGATTCCACGCTCCCAGTGTAGGGGACCTGGGTTCGATCCCTGGTCAAGGAACTAGATCCCACATGCTGCAACTAAGAGTACATACAGGGCTGTTAACACTGATTACTCCTAAAGAGGTTGAAATAGTGGGTGAAGGGTGAGGGGAGTAGAGGAATAGTAATCTTTTAATGAAAAGATATATATCTGGATTGTTTCATTTCTTAGGCACATATTATACAAAGTAATTTAAAATTTACCATAAAGAAAAAAGGCAAGTTGTCAGCTCATTTAACTAATAGGAAAAGAAAGACAGCTGTTGATTTTCAGATCATTTGACAAACAAGATTCAACTTTCTGGGTAACTATCTGTCCAGGCAGTATAAATATATATAAAGAAATCCTTCCTGGAAGACAGAGGACTAGATCAGATCATCTTTTGAGGTCTCTCCACCATGTCTTACCATAACGCATAACCTGGTAAAAGTAGGTTTTTACCAGAGTTTCATTAGACAAACACAGTTACACAGGAAGTAAAACATTCACTATCGCAAATCAAACAAAAACAGAACAAAGGGCAAACCTAGAGGACGAAAGGCACTACCAATAACAACTAAAGGAACAGAATGAGCTGCCGTGTGAACATCTGTGGCAGTTTTCCTGCTCAACTCTGAGACACTCATCCTCTCGACCTACCAATCAAAGCAACTGATCAGATCTTGAGAAACACAAACTGTATCTTTGGTGGTTCAAAACCCACAATAACTTATCTGCTCTCAATCAAGAGAACTTAACCAGAGGCCTGGTTAGGGTGGGGCCCACATCAATTCATTCCTGAGGCTGTATCTACAAGGAAAGAATTTCTAAGTCCTATTTCACTTAAAAAATAGTTTTACCTTTCCTTTCTAAACTCTTCAAGACGAATTTGTTTCCTCTACCAGGTACATCTATATGAACACCAAACCCTTGACAAAAATTATTTTCCAAAAGGTTCAGAAATGGTAAATATGACAGACTTTACAGCCAAGAAGCATGGCTAAAAATAACTACTTTAGGGGGAACTACTTTAGGGGGAAATATCCCTGCTTAAAGGATGAAGAAACAAAACAAAATAACACTCACCATAGCTTCCACATCAGCCCAAGTTGTATTTTCCGGGTCAGAAACTAGAAAGCTTTGAGTTTCATTTTTAAAAGTCACATTTAGTGTAACCTGTGGTTCCATGTTGTGGGGCTAGAGAAGACAGGATGGGTGAGGGAGAGAAAACACATTAGACATGGTTCTGTAAATGCATAAACATTCAGTCAGCTAATGTCTGTGAGGACCTAATATGGGCTAGGCTAGGAGGACACAGCAGTGGATGAGAAGATAATGTACCTGCTCTTCTGCCATTTACAGTCTAGTAGGTGCTCCCTGGTGGCTCAGACGGTAAAGCGTGTGCCTACAACGAGAGAGACCCAGGTCGGGAAGATCCCCTGGAGAAGGAAATGGCAATCCATTCCAGCACTCTTGCCTGGAAAATCCCATGGACAGAGGAGCCTGATAGGATACAGTCCATGGGGTCTCAAAGAGTCTACACAACTGAGCAACTTCACTTTCACTTTCAGGTGGTTTAAGACAAATCTCACTGCCATATGTTTGCAAAGAGAATGTAAATTTTGGTCACATTCATAGAAATCATTTAACATTTGTAAAATCCTTTGGATTTTATGAAATTTATGATGACTGCTTAATTAAACAGATACCTGCTGATACATACCTACTAGTAGGATACCAAGATGAGTAAGAGTAGGACTCTACCCTTGGGGAATTTATATTTCTAAAGCTTGAAGGAGTTGTTATAATACATTTTTCTTGGAAAAGATGCCTTTTCCTAAATTGAGCAACCTAGGTCTCTATTAGATCTATTTTAACAATTTAGAGGCTGAACACTAGCCAAGAAACTACACAGGTGTAGCACTCAACATCCTTTACTCAAGGTTTTTTTTTTTGCAGTCTACTTTTTTCTTTTATGAAGAATTTCAAATATACATAAAAGTGGAGAATAGTGATGATCTAACTATAATGATCAACTCAAAGTTACCCTCATTTTATCTATACTCTGCCATACCCTCAATATGGATTGACTACAGTCCACTAATGTTTAAAATCTAACTATTGTGGGAAAATTTAAACCTTTACAAAAGAGAGATTAATATACAATGAACCCTGAAAGACCCATGACTGTCTTCATAATTACCATCAACTCAGGACTAATCTTGTTATAGCAATGCCCTTTCCCTACCGGATTATTTTATTATTGTTTTTAAACACATCATGCCACAGGCGGGATCTTAGGGATCAAACCTCTGTCCCCTGAATTTGGAGCATGGAGTCTTAACCACTGGACTGCCAGGGAAGTCCTTCTACTGGATTATTTGACAGCCATCACTTTATCCATAAAATAATTGAGGGTTTTACCTCTCAAAGAAATTTTACTTACAAATTGTTAAATTTTTTTTATGACTTTATAATAAAGTTTAATCTAAACGTAAGTTGTAATATAAAAGAACAGCCTTTTCATGTTTCATATTTTTTTTAAACATATTCATTAATGAATCCTGACTAAGCATCTACAGATTCAGATTCTGCTCCAGGCACAGACACTGCAGAGGACCAAGATTAAGTCTCAGGAGTTTACAGTGAAGAAGGGAGGGAGCAAAGTGGTTTAGAAGAGCTGGATTTCAGACAGCTCTGGCACATTACTAGCCATATAAGTGTGAGCAGATCATTTAAAATCTGAGCTTCAGTTTCTGAACCTGTAAAATAAGCCTGAGATTTCCATTTTGCTAACCTCACAACGCTATCATAAGGATTAAGTAAAAATGTGTATGCTGGTTCTTGGAAAACAGTACTTAAACATGGAAGTTATTATTATATAAATCAGCCTTTAGAATGTAACATAGTGCTGTTTTCCACAGTATAATGAACTGCCTTGTGAAACAATACAACTGTGAGACCGTCATTTAAAAGGACCTTGAACTCTCTGACAATCAGGGATTTGGGGGGTTTTTGGTAAATATAAACATAACATCCCCCAACTTTTTCCAATCTCTGTCTCCACCTAGAGCCAAGAGCATTATCAAAATAGTTTCTGGCACCAATTCTGCTGACACCCAGTATTTCATTCATACAGAATGCAATTCTTGGAGTCCTTAAAATTTGGACAAAACTGTCAACGTCCCGGAATCCTGGGCAAAAAAATCGGGGCGACTGACTAATTCATTCTGCCAATCGGATCTTCTAAAACACATTCTCAGTTTTCAACTTCTGAGAAACACACTTCCGCACTGTTGAGAATCCAAAAGGAAGCTAACCTTCTTCCCTCTTTCTCAACTTACACAACTGGAAATAAGTTTAGATACTTTGGAAGTCATCCAGCTGGCTGACTAGGGAGGTGAAAACAGGAAGTGGGAGAGTCTAGTTTAGCTGGACTATAGCCAGGTCTTCATAAAGAGTCGCCTATTTAATTGCCTTGGATGTGAAATTCTTTTAGCGAGAGTATAGGCTTGAACTTATGAAAATACCAAAGCTGTGGTTAGTGTCCTCTGTCACTGTAGCTAGTCAAGTCAGGTAGCTGGGGCCTTGGCCTTCAGCTTTCATTAACTGGATTATATTAAATTCATGCTCTAGCTCAGCTTTCCCTGGCACAAGTCAGCTTTTCCTTTAAGTCGATTTTTCCAGGATCTCAAACATCCCTTTAATGAAGTTGACCTGGAACCTGAGCTTTGATTACTGTCTCCACCTGAGGCCTATCCTGGAGTTAAAATGTGTGACCTGAAAGCTGTATTCCATAAAAAGGAAAAACGGTGCCTTTCCAATACCAGAGGTCCCTAAACAAGGAAACTTATGAGGTTCCCCAAAAGTGGGATGAGGGGGAGTGAGGAGGCTGTATGGGCAATGTCATCTTTTTTTTTTTTTTCTTGCAGACTTCATCCTAGTCTTCCAGTTATCGTTTCCTAGCATTCCTTGTCCCCAAGACAGTGTCACCACCCCCTGAGGACTCTCTCGTTTCCTTTGCCCAGGCCTTTTTTGTCCTGGGGAGTATCGGCGTCCTTCACCAGAAGCTAGGCGTTCTGAACCACGGACCCTCCGTCCCTCCTGTGGTATGCGGACCCTCGGCCCCTCAGAACACGAACGGCTCTCCCATCTGGTCACTGAAAGATCGGTTGTCCAAGCCATGGAAGAAGTCGCCCCTCTTCTTTGGAGGTTTCGTCCCGTGAACTTCCCCAAGTCCTCTCAGTGAGACGTGACACCACCCCTAGATAACCGCAGCTGTTTCCTTACCAGCTTCCCGCCCCCGGGGGGCGCCTGCCGGAGGCCAATGCAAGAACCGTTCGCAGCCAGCTCTCCTGCTATCCCTGCGGGGTGAATCTAACATGGCGGATAGAGACAGGGCCTAGTCCCTAGGTTCTCTGAGTTTTCGACAAGATGATTGGTTCTTACCAAGTGTCCCTCAAAACTACAGCCCCACTGATTGGTCGAAGATAAGTTGGCGGGGGCGGGGCAGGAGGAGCTTGACCCTCACAACAATAACAAACACGGGGCAAAGGGGCGGAACTGTGAGTGCGCAGCCGTGGGCCGGAGCCCCGGATGATTTCCCCTTCCCAGGTTAAAAACGCGCCCGCTGCATTTCTTTAGGTCACCGACCTTAGAGGACGACTTGCTGGAGACTCGCGGGGCTGGATGGGGACTGTAGTCTTACTAGGACTTGCAGGTTCTTTAGCCTATTATCCACTCGATGTACGAAAACATAACACTCCAATCCATATCTGTTGACATGCATAAGAGCGCGGAGCTTTTTAATTTATCAACTGAGTTGTTAGACTCGTGTCTGCCTCCCGTATCGGAAGTTCCTCTCCATAAGACTACAGTTTCCAAGGAACACTGTGGCCAAGGACTTTCGATCCGCAGTGCATGCTGGAAATCGTGTTTTCCCCTCACAACGCTATTATTTACCTAAACTTGAAACTCCCATTGCGGTGGAAAGGGTGAGGGAGCTAGGCCTCTTCCTATGATGCTTTAGGCACTATCATGCGCTCATATTTGGGTCCAGGGAGCGATCTCGACCTTAGTACAGCAATCATTGTGACGTAATAACCCTCAACTGGAAGCGTAGAAGTGAGAGGTAGGGCGCCTATTTAAAAACTCCGGGAGAACTTGGTCTCTTCCGTCTCTTTCTAATTACGTAAATAGGGAAAGAATGGATGACCAATCGGGAGCCTCGGAGAGACTCAATACTTTTTGCTCCGCCCTTCAGTTACGTGTCCGGTTCTCGCGTTCTAAGAGGCTCTCGCTCGCAGCAGCCGCCGGTTTCCGTGGCAACAGTAAAGCGCGGGAATTACGAATTAGTTGAAACTGCGACTGCGCGGTGTGAGCTCTCGGGACCCAGGACTGTCCGGGGGCTTTTTCAGAGAACTGGGCCTCTGGGCCCAGGAAGCCCGAACCTCTTGTTCTGGGTAAAAGGTGAGAGAACCGTGGGGGAAGGGAGAGCGGCCCATGGGGTGCTCTGGGGCAGTAAACAGGTGTGGGGAGAGCCGGGGAGATGTGACTCCTGAAGGCGAGCAAGACGGATGTTATCGGGCGAGGGAGCGGACGGAAGGTAGAACCTGAGAAGCCTAAGACGTTGAATCTGGGGAAGTCGTGGGGAAAGGGTATATTTGTGGGTCACGGGATCTGGGGGGAGGTGCAGATGATAAGGGCGAGTAAGAGTGTGTCCTAGGGAGAATCCTGATGAGTCCTGAGGGGGACGACTTGGTATAAAAAGTTGGTATATTTGAGAAAGGGACCCTGAGGGAAAACGGGGGCAGGGCTCTTATCTGGGAAGAGGAAGAGAAAGGCCTTTGTGCGAGGCAGAGCCCTTAAGAACTGGATTCATGTGAGTTTCTGTGAAGGGGCCAGAAGGAAGTAGAGGGAGGAGCCTCCATAGGCCCAGATGCTGCTGGTACCGATGGCCTGAGGAGAATCCTGAGTGTAGGCCAGTGGGAAAATCTGGGGAAGGACAGGGCTAGGAGCGTTGGTTGGTGTTGATTTTTATTTTAAGGACGAGAAAGAAAACAACTGTGATGATTGGAGAAATAGGAGGGTACACCACTCACCCAGTCACCCCACTGTGACTTTCCCTTTCTTGGAGAACGAAAAAAAATCAAAAGGAAATGATTGGAGGCTAGATGTGCACAAACAGAATTGAAATGGTCTTAATTACACAAAACGTTTAGAATGTTTTAAAAAATAAGGCTTTGGTCATTAGTTCTATGGTCTGATTCTAAAGCATTCCAATCTTAAATAACACTTAACAAACTGTTGTTTATATAACCGTTTTAAAGTGATTTATTTAGTTCATTGGAACAGGAAGAAATGGATTTATCTGCGGATCATGTTGAAGAAGTACAAAATGTCCTTAATGCTATGCAGAAAATCTTAGAGTGTCCAATATGGTAAGTTGAAGGTTTATTAATTTGAGATTCTTCTTGTATATCCAATATATCCTATGCAAGTGAATGGAATTGACCTTAAGATGGTAAGGAGAAAAATTGTTATGTCTGTTAAGATTAAATTATTAAAATTGCTGCTTTCTTAGGTGAAGACCTTTAAGAATATAGGAAATTTCTCCATTTTCTCCACTTGGGCTCTCCCTTTCCCTTTCTGTCACCTCAGCACACACAGCTCCCTGTCTTGAATGTCCACAGAGTGTCTTGATTGGTTCTACCAATGTAGTACCAGGGATCTGGTTTAGCTTAAGTGATATTTGGAGTTTTCATCCAGCTCCATAACCAGCTTGATCACTTGGAATGGACATAATTGATAATGGGAATATAAAATCACAAATGCTTGATGTTAGTGAGTGGGTATGTCCTGGGAGAACCTTTGGCTGAAATTAGCCCTGTATATTTAAATGAAAATACTGCAAGTCCTCAAAACCTCTGGCAAGTTTCTGTGACTTCACTTTCACTTTTCACTTTCATGCATTGGAGAAGGCAACCCACTCAAGTGTTCTTGCCTGGAGAATCCCAGGGACTGGGGAGCCTGGTGGGCTGCCGTCTATGGGGTCACACAGAGTCGGACACGACTGAAGTGACTTAACAGTTAGCAGTTTGACTTTTATACCCCTTTATTTATTTAATAATTTTTATTTTTTGTAATTTTTAAAAATTCCTCTCCGTTTACAGTTATTTCAAAAGATTGGCTATATTCCCCATGTTGTATTGGTTTGGCCAAAAACTTCAATCAGTTTTCCTGTAGGATGAGATGGAAAAACACGAACAAACTTTTTGGCCATCCCAATATCCTTGTAGTCTCTTAAACCTCTCACCACCCCCAATCCTATCATGCCCCTCCCCACTCTTAGACATGAGTGAACCTTTGGTTTTCTTCATATACAATATAAAGAGGGGACTAGAATTCTAAAGGCTTATAATTTACATACAGTGAAATGCAGAAAACATAAGTGTTCAAGTCTTTGACTTTGGGTAAGTGTATGTATCTTTGTAACCCAGTCAAGATATGGAACATTTTTTTCAACCTGGAAAGTTATGTGGATTCAGGAACTCTTAACTTACTGACCCTCCACGACCCTTGGAGGCCTATAGATAGAGCTATATTCCTATATAGTTTCTTAATGTAATTTTATATCTTGTATTTTATATATTTAAAGACATCACTGTGAGAAGGGGATTCATGAGCTTTATCAGCTCCCGAAAGGAGTCAATGGTACAACAAAGGTTATGAACCCCAGGCTAAATGGTCTCAATGGTACCTCTGAAATCTACTAAATAAAATAAATCTACAAAATAAATTAAAAACCATATCTCAGAATTTTTGGTGAAAAGCCAGAAAGGAAATTTAGAAAGATTACCCTCTCTCCGCTTATTCTCTGGTCATTCTGTCCTCTTCACTGATCTTCAGACATTCTCCTGTGTCTGAGCTCTTTTGCTTTCTGCTCCCTCTGCCTACAGTGTTCTTCCCCTAGTAATTGCATGGCTCACAAATCTTGATGGAAATACTATCTTTCAAAGAGGCAGACAATGTTAGTTTGAAACACTCCTACCCCCAACATACTGTCTATCCCCCTTTCCTCCATAATGCTTAACTTTTTCATAACTCATTACTACCTAACATTCTGTATAATTTATCCTTTTTCTCAACCCCCACAGAATATAAACTCTGGGCAGAGGTTTTTTGTTTTATTTACTTCATATCATCAGTAGTTAGAACAGCATCTGGGACATAATAGCCACTCAGTCAACATTTGTTGAAGGTGTTAATAAATAGAGTTGGTTCTTTGATATAGTTGAGTTTTTTAATATGGTGATAGTGGTGAGTATTATTCAAAAAATAATCTGAAAAGTTCCACCTTTCCTTTGTGCTTCATGAAAGTTGTTTTTCATATTTGGAGTCAAGAAAATAATATGAAAGAAAATGAAAGTTGTGTTTTCAGAGAGAAACAAGATTTATAAGTAAACTACCTTCTGCTTTCCTGCCCCTCAGCATTTCAGCTAAACAAGAACCCAAGCTGAATGAGCTTTACAACCAAATTTATGAACCGTCAGAGCCAGGGAAGCAGGAAATGACAATTGGGGGAAAATTGCTTTTGAAACAGGATAAAACTTACTCATGATAATTAACAAAGAGTGATCAAAAAGTCCTTAATAATATGGTATTTGGGTCCATTTACTTTACAATTTCCATGAGACTCAGTCATAATATTATATAATATTCTTATTCTGGCAAATTAATCCATCAATTAAAAATCTCAGATAAAGTAAAAATTAAAGATGTGAAAATGAAAGTTAATGTTAAATTTTATTTTCAGTCAATTATTGTGTATTTTCTAGCTCATTTTTTATTTTCAGTCTTTTTTCTATTAGACATGGACATGAGTTTTTAAACTAAAACTATTCTTGGTTGTTGTTAAACCTTAAACTCATTTAAGTGGGGAATTCTAGGATGGGAATCATATTTAGTTCATTTTTTTAAAAAACATTGCCCAGAACTACAATTTTCAGTTATGTTTTAATAAATGATTCCTGATTGTGACTGGAAACAGTATTACTTATGTTAGCTGTAGGGTAGGTTTCCATCTTCTTTGAGGTCTCAAGCTGAAATTCCTTCTGCTGGCCTCTGAGTCACTATTGGCATTTATTTCTGATAATTGGTATTTTTTTCTAACTTTTTACATGAATATATAAATTCTTTGACTTTCAGAAGAGTTTGCTAAAGTGTGTATCCTAGTGGGTGGTATGGTTGTATTTCGAGCCTAACCTAGCTGCTTTTTCCAATCATTTACCATGTTGGAAGCTCAAAATGGAATTAGTAATTTACATTCAAAATGTAGAAGTAGGCTTAAAATATTTCCAGGTTTGAAGAATGTTTAAAAAATTTGAATCACTTTTATAGTAAACATTTACTCTCATCATGATCTAGAAGAAAACATTTACATTTTTTCCCCTTCATTCCCATTCTCCAGGCTTTTCCTTCAACAGTCATTACCTTTTTACATATTGGAATTTTCATCTGTTCAAAGTTTGTGTTTACAGTATGTTTGTACAGCGTAGTTTTTAATTACCATACTGAAATATAATTATTTCAAAATTGAGTCAGTGGTGAGAATGAGAGCCATCTGGTATCATAGCTAAATCCAGTTTCTCTTTTACTGAGAATTTCTTTTGCTATCTAGCCTATCTGAGGAATAATGATTTGGTAACAAATCAGAATTCTCTTTGTCCAGTTGTTTTTCTTCTTAAAATCACATTCAGTCCCAATAATAATACTAACATTGGTACAAATCATCTCAGGTTGTAAACATTTTCCAAGTAGCATTTACTTTTGTTTTCAGAGTAGCCTTAAGACATTGGTAGAGTGGGTGACCAAGAAGGAAACTGAGGTTCAGGTAGAGTGGTTGGCCTGAGATCACTCTGCTAACAAAGAGAATTGCAGTAGAAACCCAGTCTTCTGACTTACTCTGGTATTTTTCTTTTCATTGCCCTGTGTGCGTCAGAAACCCCATGATTGCAAGAGTTATGTTACTGAACCCTTCACAAGAGGCTATTGTCCCCCAGCTTTTCTTGTCATCCCTTTCTAAAATGTTAAATATTTAACAGGCCACATTCCTATCACACACACAGGTTACCTGTCCTTTGATGCCTTGCTTGGACTTTACCAAAAATCAGTTTCTGAAGCTCTCATTCAGAATAAACACCAGAGACAAACAGCCTGTAGGTCCCTCCCTACTCAGGCTCCCAGCTACCTCTATGACCTCTTCCACTATAGTATCTCCACCTTAATCATTCCATCCTGGTCCCTGGCCTACTCACTGTCCTTCAAAAACCCTGGGCATGGTCCTACTCAGAGACCGTCTTCTCTGCTCCCCTGCTGAAATGTTCTTCTTCCAACCTTCGCACAACTGGTTTCCTCACATTGCTCAGCTGTCCACCAGTGTCACCCTTTCATGAGACCTTTTTTGACTACCTTGTATATACACTCCTCACTACAACACGCTGCACCCCCTTTCCCCTTATCCTGGTTTATTTTTCTTTTTAGCACTATTCCCGTATATCTTTGTTTCTCAACCAACTATCTACCACAGCTAGAATGTAAGTTCTATGAGGGCAGTCTTTATTTGCTGCTGTATTTCTATCTCTCGGAGCAGTACTTGACACATAGGAAAAGCACAATAAATACTTAATAAATTGTTAAATGAATTAATCTCAGGAGTGCCTTGAAATTTTGTGGTTAGATGGGCAGGGATGGCAATTTGGATGATATATTTTCTTTTCTGGAGACTTTATTTTTCTAAGTTTATTGTTTTTTGAATTTTCTTCAGTGAGGGTTTTTACACTGTTCTTACAAAGTAATCACAAACCAAACATCATGTACCTCCTGCAGTGATGTAATAAAAGTACACAGAACCATCTGTAAAGTGTTCTTGACAAAAATTGAACCTGGTTTTGATCAAGCCTCATTCATAGGAAGTAGGGATTAGAGGGACAAGTTAAACCATATTATAGCATTATAATCAGCAAAATCCAGAATCTGGGAAATTCTACAGGTCAAATGACCTAGTTTTTTAAATAAATGACAAGGAAAGAAAAGAGAAGTCTGTAGATTAAAAGAAACTTGAGACATATCCACCAAATGCAGGATGTGTATCTTGTTTGGATCCTGACTTAAATGGATGTAATGATTAAATTTTTACGAGACAGTGAAGGAAATTGGAACATTAGTTGTATATTAGATGATGTTAAGGAAATTATTTCTTAGGAGTAGTAATAGTTTCATGTTTATACTAAAAAAATCCTTATCTGGTTTTTGGCTGCGCTGCACAGCTTGTGGGATCTTACCTAGTTCCCGACAGCCATCGAACCCAAGTCCCCTGCGTTGGAAGCGCGGAGTCTTAACCACTGGATCGCCAGGGTTAATGTAACCCAGAACACACTTATTTTTAAATGAATTACTGACCGTTTATTTTCTCCCCCCTCCCACCTTTATAGTCTGGAGTTGATCAAAGAGCCTGTCTCTACAAAGTGTGACCACATATTTTGCAAGTAAGTTTGAATGTTTTTTATGTGGCTCCATCATTAGCTTTTGTACTTATTCATCATAATACAGAAAACAACTAAAGTTTTAGCTTCTTCAATTATGTGGAAAAGAATTGTAAATTGCTTGTAGCCATAGTTTGAGGTAAAATATTGGCACATTTATCTGGTGGGATATGAAATCACTTTGAAGAGCTGTTTGTTTTTTGTGTCCAAGGGTGGAAGCAGATTGCAGGCAATTGTGAAATTACCAAACTGTGTTTCAGCTGTCCCAGTTTTCTCCTTTCTGTTCATTTCTGGATGTCCTTCTGCTCTCTGACCTCTAAGGTTCAGTGTTTGCCTGCTTCATAATCCTTGCGAAAATAGAGAATCTGGTATAGTGTATATTTAGGCTGAAATTCATTCGTACAGTGATTCAAGTTATATTTTTAAGGATCTTCTCCTTTGGAATGGATGTTTCTTTTTTTTCAAGCCAGTTGGGGTTTATTTTTTTTTCCCTTGTAGTTATTTATTTGTTTTGGCTGCACTGGATCTTTGTTGCTGCACTTTGGGCTTTCTCTATTGCAGTCAATGGAGGTTACACTCTAGTTACCATGTGCAGGCTTCTCATTGCAGTGGCTTTTCTTGTTTTGGAGCATGGGCTGTTGGATGCACAGGCTCAGTAATTGTGGCACACAGGCTTAGTTGCCCTGTGACATGTAGAATCTTCCCAGACCAGGGATTGAACTGGTGTCTCCTGCGTGGATAGGCGAATTCTTATCCGCTGGACCACCAGGGAAGTCCATGGATATCTTTCTTGGATAGAAGAATTTCGGAAAAGTTTGGTAGGTAATTTTGTAGAACAAGGGTTTTCTCCTTTCCCTGGTGTTAAACTATGATTGAAACTTGCCCTGAATGCCAATTGTTTTTAAATATTTTTTTCTATTTTAATTGAAAAAGAAAGCTATGTCCATGGTAATGAGTCTGCTAGCATAAAAGGTTATATAATGCAAAGTAGTTTTTCCTCCTACCTCAAAACCCCTGCCTCCCCTTCCATCCCCAGGGAAAAAAAATCAATTTCTTAAGTATCCTGTAAGAAATTTTCAAATTCAAGAGTTTGTAACTTAGGACACCTGAATAGTTTTCTTTAATTTCCTAGAATTATATTGAATTTTAAGTTCAATTATATTAAAAACTATGGGCCTATGCAATTTTCTGGGAAGATAGTTCATAATTTTCATCAGCTTGGAATGTTACTATAACCTAAAAATTCCTGAAAAGCTTCTGATTTAAGAATAATGAGATAAGAGGGAGGTGACTGATGACCTATGGGTCAGAGCTATGACCGATTCATGTTGATGTATGGCAGAAACCAACACAATATTGTAAATAATTATCCTTCAATTAAAAATAAATTAAGAAAAAAAATTATTGGAAAAAAAGGACTAACTGGAACTGGAGGAAACCTGTTCCCTTTGGAGGAATATCCTCTGAGCACAAGGCTGCCAGCTGGCCAGCCCCTTCCTTCCTCTGAATCTTACTTCTTGCTATTTAGCTGTCCCACTAAGGATCCAGAGGCCATTTTCATGGCCTCTCGCACCTTTCCCAGGATAGCCCACTGGCCTAACTCTCTTCCCAGCAGTTTCCTTCTCATTCCTCAGGTCCGTCTCCCTGGTCAGGTGCCAAGGCAGTAAGGCTTTATCGCTGCTTCAAGAATTTTTAGTTTTGTGGCCTCTAGAGGGAAGCGTCTCAAACTATTTGTGGTATAGGGGCAGTTTTTTTGTAGATCAATTTTTTTTTAAGAAAGGTAAAACCATAGCCTTGACTAGACCGACCTTTGTTGACGAAGTAATATCTCTGCTTTTTAATATGCTATCTAAGTTGATCATAACTTTCCTTCCAAGGACTAAGCGTCTTTTAATTTCATGGCTGCAGTCACCATCTGCAGTGATTCTGAAGCCCAGAAAAATAAAGTCAGCCACTGTTTCCCCATCTATTTGCCATAAAGTGATGGGACTGGATGCCATGATCATAGTTTTCTGAATGTTGCGCTTTAAGCCAACTTTTTCACCCTCCTCTTTGACTTTCATCAAGAGGCTCTTTAGTTTTTCTTCACTTTCTCTCATAAGGGTGGTATCATCGGCATATCTGAGGTTATTGATATTCCTTCCGGCAATCTTCATTCCAGCTTTGCTTCCTCCAGCCCAGTCTTTCTCATGATGTACTTTACATATAAATTAATATAGAGGAGCTGAACTAGAAGAGAAGAGAAAGGAGCCCTCAGAGGGGAGATACTTGCAAAATAGAGAAGGTGCAAGAAGAGACAGAAGGGATTGAAATAGAAAAGGGATGCAAGAAAGAGAAATGTTATTTATGAACAGTAATGAAGGAAAAGGAAATTAATTCTATAGAAAGATTTTGAGATGGAGTAGGAGAAGGCAATGGCAACCCACTCCAGCACTCTTGCCTGGAAAATCCCATGGATGGAGGGGCCTGGTGGGCTGCAGTCCATGGGGTCGCTAGGGGTTGGACATGACTGAGCGACTTCACTTTCACTTTTCACTTTCATGCATTGGAGAAGGCAATGGCAACCCACTCCAGTGTTCTTGCCTGGAGAATCTCAGGGACAGGGGAGCCTGGCAGGCTGCCGTCTGTGGGGTCGCACAGAGTCGGACACGACTGAAGCGACTTAGCAGCAGCAGCAGCTTCTGTAATACCGTTATAGTCTGAATAACACCTTGATCTATATGAAAAGAAAGCTCAGGAGAAAAACCCCAAGCATTAATTGGATTTTCTGAGAGTGGACTCTAATTGCTAACAATAAAGCAGCTTTGTTGACCAAGTAAGCCTGTAGATCTGAAGTCTTTCCTGAGATAAAAGCTACAGTAGTACCAGTTTAGAAAATGTTAGGTCATTTCTGCATTAGCTTGTAGTTTCTAAACAACAGATGAAATGTATAGTACTTTTTGAAAGATCTAGACCACATTGTCCAAAGAGATACAATCTGAGCCATAAATCTAACTTAAATTTTCTTATAGCTGCATTATTAAAAGATTTTTTTTATTTGCTGTGCCAAGGCATGTCGTATCTTAGTTCCCAGACCAGGGATGTAACTTAATTCCCCCTGCAGTAGAAGTGTGGAGTCCTAACCACTAGACCACTAGAAAAGTCCCTACTAAAAGGTTTTTTTTTTTAAGGTGAAATTAACTATAGTTATATATTTTTAATCCAGTTATGACTAAAATTTTATCATTTCAAAATATTAAAATGTTAGTGAAATAATTGACATTCTTTTTTGTGATAAGTCTCTGAAAGCCTGTGTTTTTCCATACTTAACATATGTCTTAGTTCAGACTGGCCACATTTTGAGTGCTCAGTAGCCACATGTGGCAGCTGTATTGGATAACACAGCTCTAAAACTGACTACTCAAAGTGGGACTCATGGCTCTGCAGCAACCACATCACATGGAAACTTGCTAGAATCTCAGCCTTACCCCAGACCTACTGAATCAGAATGTGCATTTGAATAAGATCCCTAGGAGATTCTTATGTACATTAAAGTTTAAGAAGCAGTGTTCTGAAATGGTGACCTTTCTAGACACTTATTTGGAGAATAGTATTAATAAGAGAGACTAGAACAAGCATGGCTGAGGTTGAAAAACCAGAAAGACCAAGTGAAGCAAGTCTTGGGCTCAGTTAACTGAGGAGATCCAGATAAGTGGTAAGTCAGTGTCAGGGAGGTTTCATGGCCAGATACATTAGCTCATGATATCAGGGAATTCTGGAATGTAGCAATTGGTTGGTATGTCCAAGGGCCAGAAGTAGGCAAGAGATGGATAATCTATCAAGTAGATGAACATAGTCTTGCCGGAGTCTAGCAGCAGATATGAGAAGTTCAGGTTGGCAGTTACAAAAGGAAGAAAAGTAACAGTGACCCAGCCACAGGAAGTTGAGGGTTAGCAGTAAGATTCTCATCTCGAGGAGACAAGAGCCTTGATCCACGGGACTGCGATACTCGGGAAGGAAGTCAGGCAGAATCTCCCAGATGAAGAACTCAAGATAGCTTCTTAATTGTTGGAACTGAAGTATAAACCAGAGGTTTGATCAAGAAAACAGCCTTAATTACCCAAACTGACAAGGTTTGGTGGGACCAGCAACATAAATGGATACTGAGATACTAAGCCATGGAGCTGTCAGGGTCTTTATTTCCTCTAACAAGGGACCGTATTAGTCCATTGTCTTGGCTCTGTTGACAGTAATCCAGGGCACCCAGTATAACAATGTAGCCAAAAGTCAGCTTGCAGTTATTTTGCCTAGACTTTACTATTCTTTAACTATTCTTTACTTCCTGCCAGGAAAGACTTGGACAAGCAACTCAAAATTAAATGAGTTTCTATACCTTGTTAAACTGTTCAGGGTACAGATATGCTCAAAAATGATTACTCTGAAAAGTCCCCTAAATTAGTTTTGTGGCACTGTGATTTTACTATTCTCCATCAGCTTTTTCTTGTAAAGGTGATGCTGCCCTTTGGAAAACACATCTACATTTGCTTTAAAAATGTATTGCCTTTCCTTAAGCATTGGGCTTTAGAAACCCAAGAAGCCCGAAACTTGTCTCAGACCTTTTCATTGAGAACCTTGTATAGAACTTGTATTACGTGTTCTCATTTAATCAGTGTATCACGTAGATTCCCCAGAGCTCTAAAATAGAGTTTAATAAATTCTTCAGAGCCCTGAAAGACATGCCAGTGTTCTGTTGATCTGTCAATGTTTTCCTTACCTCAGTCTTTTCAAATCACGTACAAGTTCATTTTCTCTTTCAAGTTTAGTTAATGACCTTTATGCGTCTGTCCTTTTCCTACTGTAAAGAAAGATTGCAACCCATATCTTGGCTGATTTCTACATATCTGCTTCTCTGATGTACAGGCTGAAACATCTATAGCTTAGCTTATCATCCTATAGCTTCCCTACTATATTCTGCAGTCTTGTGTTTAGGGAATGACCTCCCTACCTCTACTCTGAATTGTTGAATTGTGCCATTTGGCAGTGCGATGCTTTGATGCCTCCTAGAGTCATTATTGGAGAAGGCAATAGCACCCCACCCCAGTACTCTTGCCTGGCAAATCCCATGGACAGAGGAGCCTGGTGGGCTGCAGTCCATGGGGTCGCCAAGAGTCAGACACGACTGAGCAACTTCACTTTCACTTTTCACTTTCATGCATTGGAGAAGGCAATGGCAACCCACTGCAGTGTTTTTGCCTGGAGAATCCCAGGGATAGGGGAGCCTGGTAGGCTGCCATCTCTAGGGTCGCACAGAGTTAGGCACAACTGAAGCAACTTAGCAGCAGCAGCAGAGCCATTATGGTAAGTGCAGGTAGTATTGGCATCTTCTCAAGGAGTGGTAGCCTCTATTTTGTGGTTCTTTTTCTTTTTTCTTAATTAAAAAGTTTATTTTTGGGCTACACCACACCAACATATATGATGTTAGTTCCCCCACTGGACCTCCAGGCAAGTCCCTGTTTTGGCTCTTTAAATGGACTTTTTATACAATACAGCCAGCTTTTTGACACCCCCATTTCCTAACCTATATGTTGTCAAATGCATTGTGGTCGTTCAAGCATCTATATAGGTGTAGAGGTTGTAGAAGGACCCCTGGGTCTCCTTGACCAACCCTACCTATATTTACTTTCTCTGGTGGAAAAGCCATGGGCTTTGCTATTGCAATACGTTTAAGTTCTAGATCCAATATCACCTTTACCACTTACTTGATTACTGTGTGAACTGGGACAAATCTCTACTGTAAAATGAGGATGATACCTCAGGGTTGTGTTGACAGAGCAATGCATGTTAAAGGACATGGCCAGTAAAAAGTGCTTCTCTTAAGTGTGCTGACTCACCATTCCCACTGCCTTTTCAGTTCCCATAATCTTTTCTTTCCTGGTATCTTCTCTCTAATCCCTTCCCCACTCACCTCCCTCGCCATAATATGTCCTTTTCACTGAATTTCTTGGATTAGAATGTTTCCTAACTTATTAAATATTGGTTGTATGATTGAATCACTGCTTTTAATAATCATCACCGCAGCTACTTCTGCTGCTCTCTTCCCTTTGCTGTCTACCTCTGTTTGGGGTCTTTTGTCTTTTTCCTAAAGGAATGTTGATCTTTATGGACACAACCAGCCAATAGGAGCAGTAGTTTCCTTTATTAAGGAAGCTGACTCTGAACACATTGGGTATGATCATCAAAGTCTTCTTAGCCATATTCACTGTCTGAGACAACCAAAACAATTCTTCTAGATCCCAAGCCATCCTAAAAGCCTGAATGAGCCTCCTTCATTCCTTAGATGGTGAACAGCTTGGTTCAACAAGTATCTGGTTCAACAGACACTCGTTGGGCCTTGTAAATATAAAAATGGGCGTGTTTTCTTCCTGCTTTGAGGTTTGTTTGTTTGTTTGTTTAGGAAAAAAAACATGTCTTATTGAGATATAATTTACATGTTATAAAATCCATTCATTTAAAGTATACAGTTAAGTTTTTTTGTCTGTTTTTAAAAATATTTATTTATTTGGTTATATCGGGTCTTAGTTGCAGTGAGAGGGCTTATCTCTAGTTGTAGTGCTCCGGCTCAGTTGCGTCATGGCATGTGGGATCTTCTTGGACCAAGGATCGAATCCATGTCCCCTGCATTGGCAAGCAGATTCACAACCATTAAACCACCAGAAAAGTCGCTTTTCATGTGCTTATTGATCACGTGTTTATCTTTGGAGAAAATGGCTCTTCAAATCCTTTGCCCACTTTTTAATTGGGTTATGTCTCTTTTTTATTGAGTTTTAAGAGTTTTTCATATATTCTGGATACAAGTCCCTTATCAAATATATGATTAACAGATATTTTCTCTCGTTCTGTGGATTGTCCTGTCAGTTTTTTCATGGTATTATTTGTACCACAAAAGTTTGATATTTCTGTTTTTCCCTTTGGTTGCTTGTGCTTTTGCCATTTCTTTATGTAACAAATCACTGCTTAACCCATAGTCACGAACATTTATATTTTAGTTCTTGCATTTAGTTCTGTGACCCATTTTGAGTTAATTTTTCTGTACTGCGTGAGGTAGGAATCTATATTTGTTTTTTTTTGCATGTGAATATTTAGTTGTCTGAGTACTATTAAGATTATTCTTTTTCCATTTAATTGTCTTGGTGCTGTTGTTGAAAATTACTTGACCATAGATGTATGACTTATACTCTCATTCTGTTCTGTTTATCTGTATGCTAGTACCTTACTGTCTTGATTACTATAACTTTTGTATTGAGATGCTAAGTTTTTAAACTGACTATAATAATTTTACCTGAAGTACTTAACCATTTACATCTGATTATGTAGCTTGAAATGCTTATATCATTAAATATGCTAAATTAACTTTTAATAAGTTTTATTTGATCATAACAGAAAGACATATGGATGTAAGTTCAGTTTTCATAGATTATTGCTTATGTAGTTTTGTTTTCTTCTTATGCAGCATCCAAAAACAATTTAAAAAAGCCACTTGTAATTCATTTGGCATTACCTTTAAAATGGCTCTTAAGGGCAGTCAAGAGATTTATCTTTTCATGGTTATTTGCTTTTTGAATATTCTTTCTGCAGAAAAAGAATATAACTTGAGTTCTTTTCATTCATTATAATTTATAGATTTTGTATGCTGAAACTTCTCAACCAGAAGAAAGGGCCTTCACAATGTCCTTTGTGTAAGAATGATATAACCAAAAGGTATATAATTTTGGTAGTTGATGGGAGGTTAGAAGTGACAACATCAGGAAAAAGTGAAAATTCCTTAATAATATAGTTGGTGTTCCTATCAAACCACTCATCAGTAGAAAAATATATAAAAGGGTGTTTAGCTGACAGGGTAAATTATTTTCAAAATCATTTTTCTGAGAGTTTTATAGTACATCTGCCTTGTACAGTTATTTGCAATTCATTGCCTTTTTCTAATCCTTCTGAATGATATAAGAACTTTCAGTCTTATCTAATATAGGACTGTACCACTCTTGCCCCATTATCTTAATTCTGATTTTGTTTTTCTTTCTTGCACTTGTTTCTACTTAATTTTTTACACACAAACACAGGGAATTTATATATTGAGTGTCCCTCTGGCCAGGATGTAAGTTCTTTTAGGGCACTGGCTTTGTCTATCTTGGTCAACACCGTTTATCCAATGTTTGGCACATGGTAGTCACTCATATTTAAATGAATAAATAAATTATATTGTCCTACAACTTTCCTAAACCAAAATCTCTCTTTGGACATTGTTACCTATCTATGATTTCAAACTAGTATAATCATCATTTGGCAGAAATCTCTGAGAGCTAGAAGTAGGGGGTTGGGTGGATGGGATTCAGATGTTAAGAATACTAAATTCTGTATGCAGTGGATTTATATCTACTGTGGATTCAAAGTACTATTATTTTAGATAGTTATAGACTTTTGATAAGCTTGAATGGCAAAAATACATGTATATAAAAACAATACTGCTCTATAGTTTATTCTGCTGTCAATGATGTTTTGATTATAGTGTAATGTCACTTAATAGTTCTGTTCTTATCAAATAGTTGTTTTTCTTTAAACTGTTGCTGTATCTTTTTTTATTTGTTTAATATCTTTTCTTATTTTAGTGTCCTTAAGTTGATAATCTCTTGCTAAGTGTGTCTTTCAATCAATTTACTTTCAGAAGCCTACAAGAAAGTACAAGATTTAGTCAACTTGTTGAAGAGCTGTTGAAGATCATTCATGCTTTTGAGCTTGACACAGGATTGCAGTGTAAGTATTGCATAACCCAGGTACCAATGCTCAGTTCAGTTCAGTCTCAGTCATGTCCGACTGTTTGTGACCCCATGCACCGTAGCACAGCAGGCCTCCTTGTCCATCACCCAACTCCTGGAGTCCACGCAAACCCATGTGCATTGAGTCGGTCATACCACCCAACCATCTCATCCTCTGTCATCCCCTTCTCCTCCTGCCCTCAGTCTTTCCCAGCATCAGAGTCTTTTCAAATGAGTCAGCTCTTCACATCAGGTGGCCAAAGTATTGGAGTTTCAGCTTCAATATCAGTCCTTCCAGTGAACACCCAAGACTGATCTGCTCTAGGATAGATTGGTTGGATCTCCTTGCAGTCCAAGGTACTCAAGAGTCTTCTCCAACACCACAGTTCAAAAGCATCAATTCTTTGGCCTTCAACTTTCTTTATAGTCCAACTCACATCCATACATGACCACTGGGGAAACCATAGCCTTGACTAGACGGACCTTGGTAGACAAAGTAATGTCTCTGCTTTTTAATATGCTGTCTAGGTTGGTCATAACTTTCCTTCCAAGGAGTAAGCATCTCTAAATTGCAGTTACCATCTGCAGTGATTTGGGAGCCCAAAAAATAGTCAGCCACTGTTTCCAGTTACCCAATCTATTTGCCGTGAAGTGATGGGACCGGATGCCATGATCTTCGTTTTCTGAATCTTGAGCTTTAAGCCGACTTTTTCACTCTCCTCTTTGACTTTCATCAAGAGGCTCTGTAGTTCTTCACTTTCTCTCATAAGGGTGGTGTCATCTGCATATCTGAGGTTATTGATATTTCTCCCAGCAATCTTGCTTCCAGCTGTGCTTCCGCCAGCCCAGCATTTCTCATGATGTACTCTGCATAGAAGTTAAATAAGCAGGGTGACAATATACAGCCTTGACGTACTCTCTTCCTATTTGGAACCAGTCTGTTGTTCCATGTCCAGTTCTAACTGTTGCTTCCTGACCTGCATATAGATTTCTAAAGAGGCAGGTCAGGTGGTCTGGTATGCCCATCTCTTTTAGAATTTTCCACAGTTTATTGTGATCCACACAGTCAAAGGCTTTGACATAGTCAATAAAGCAGAAATAGATGTTTTTCTGGAACTCTCTTGCTGTTTCCACGATCCAGCGGATGTTGGCAATTTGATCTCTGGTTCCTCTGCCTTTCCTAAAACCAGCTTGAATATCTGGAAGTTCATAGTTCATGTATTGCTGGAGCCTGGCTTGGAGAATTTTGAGCATTACTTTACTAGCGTGTGAGATGAGTGCAATTGTGTGGTAGTTTGAGCATTCTTTGTCATTGCCTTTCTTTGGGATTGGAATGAAAATTGACCTTTTCCAGTCCTGTGGCCACTGCTGAGTTTTCCAAAGTTGCTGACATATTGAGTGCAGCACTTTCAAAGCATCATCTTTCAGGATTTGAAATAGCTCAGCTGGAATTCCATCACCTCCACTAGCTTTGTTCGTAGTGATGCTTCCTAAGGCCCACTTGACTTCACATTCCAGGATGTCTGGCTCTAGGTGAATGTGAGTGATCACCCCATCATGATTATCTGGGTCATGAAGATCTTTTTTGTACAGTTCTGTGTATTCTTGCCACCAACGCTCAAGGGGCCATCTATTAAAATGGAAGTTTGTGCAGTTATTTTATATGACTAGGTGATAAGACCAGACCTTTTGGCCTAGGTTAATTTTAACTACTTGTAATCATTTTTTTTTAACATATATATATGTTTAAATTTTATTTATTTATTTTTGGCGTGCTGGGTTTCTGTTGCTGTGCGGGATTTTCTCTAGTTGCAGTAAGAAAGGGGTACTCTCCAGTTGCTCATTGCGGTGGCTTCTCTTGTTGTGGAGCACAGACTCTAGGGTTTACAGACTTAGTGCACGGACTTAGTTCCTCTTTGACATATGAGATCTTCCTGGATCAGGGATCTCCTGCATCGGCAGGTGGATTCTTTACCAGTGAGCCATCCGGGAACCTAATACTTTTTTTTTCTAACTGCAAAAATAGTATTTCTTTGTAACTCACAGTTGCAAACAGCTATAACTTTTCGAGAAAGGAAAATAACTCTCCTGAGCATCTGAAGGAGGAAGTTTCTATAATCCAAAGTATGGGCTACCGGAACCGGGCCAAAAGACTATGGCAGAGTGAACCTGAAAATCCTACCTTGGTAAGGCCACTTTTGTGTGTTCTGATAATAACTGTTTATGGAGCATGTGAATTAGTGAATGTGCTGGATGCTTTTGGATTTATATAAAGTCAAGTAAACAAGGGAAGATGGTCAATTAAGTGTCTGATAAAGAGTTAGAGAAATTGAGAGAAGATCCCTGGTTTTAGTGCTTTATCCATTCTGATGCTTGTCTAAGATAGCCACAAGGACACTGATGGGTTTTAGCTTGTTAGCTTTTGTTTTATTATTATTTATTTGCTAATTTTTAAAATAACCATCTTATGGCACTTCTCCAGACATGAAGAAGTATCTTCTATTTTACTTCCTCTGAAAAGTTGCCTGGGGGGTGCTGTGGGGAATGAGTTTTTAATACTTGAAAATTGCTTCAACTTTAAGTGTAATTGTCAAAGAAAATACAGATATTTGCTCTGTTGTTACTCATATGTGAATGAATAGTGAGGATCTTAAAAATAATAGTTCTCATAGTACCAGCATTCATTTCTCAGTAGATTTTGAAGGGCTCAAAAAGAAGGAAAGCTTCATCAGAGTAATGTTGGGTATCCAAATAGTCTTTCCTATAGTGAATATTAAGCGTGCTGGATTTTATTTTCATTTATCCTTTTTAAAAATTTACTTTATCTTAGTTATCGTCTCTGTTAACAGATGTGATTAGAAGTGTGTAATCAACTTTGTTCCCTTTCTACACTATTATATAAAGTATTAGTTTAAAATATGCTTTCCCCATTAAAAAAAGAAAGAAAATAAAAAGAAAAATACGCTTTCCTTATCCTTAAAAAAATTGCACAGATGATACACACTTAACTATAGAAAAATTTAGAACAACTGAGAGAGGGAGAAAATATTCAAACCACACAAGACTCCTACATCTTAGTGTGTAGTTTGCCAAGTGTTTTTTCGAGATTAGCTCATTGACAACTGTTTGTTTGTTTTGTCCAGAGCTTTGAGTTTCTCTTATGGAAAAAAATGCATAGAACTGGCTAACAATTTGTTGATCATTTACTGCTTAGCAGGAAACCAGTCTTACTGTTGAACTCTCTAACCTTGGGATTGTGAGATCTCTGAGGACAAAGCAGCAGACACAATCTCAGAATAAGTCCGTCTACATTGAATTGGGTAAGAGTCTCAGATTTTGTAAGTTTAGAATGATAGTTGCTGGATTCCTTGTCTAAGAGTTTTACTAAAAACTTTGGTCACAATTTATGCAATGGCAGTGAGCCCTGGAAAGTAAGAATAAAATAATTTTACTAGCTTTATGATGTGTGATAAATAATGTAGAAAGATGCAGGTCTCACTTTAAAGCACCTTACTTTATAAAGAGAAGAAAATGAAGGATATGTGGTTTTCATTTCAGTTCACTCCCTCAGTCATGTCCAACTGAACACACTAGCGGAGAAGGCAGTGGCACCTCACTCCAGTACTCTTGCTTGGAAAATCCCATGGACCGAGGAGTCTGGTAGGCTGCAGTCCATGGGATCGCTAAGAGTCAGACATGACTGAGCGACTTCACTTTCGCTTTTCATTTTCATGCATTGGAGAAGGAAGTGGCAAGCCACTCCAGTGTTCTTGCCTGGAGAATCCTGGGGACGGGGGAGCCTGGTGGGCTGCCTTCTATGGGGTACACAGAGTTGGGCATGACTGAAGTAACTTAGCAGCAGCAGCAGAAAGACTTAAGAACAGCTGAACTCAGTTCAAACAGGTCTCTATGCTTTATCCTATAGAATATAATTGGAAAGAATGGCCCTCCTTTAGGCTTCCACGCACCAGCATACATTTACCATAGCACTAAGCAGATTCTTTAGAAATTTCTTGTATGTCTTTTCCCCTTTTAAGATCATAAGTTCCTAGACTACAGATGTTGCCTCATAAAAATAAGTATAAGACAATATTTCGAACACTTACTGTAGTCCAGGCACTGGGGTTTTACTTGTGTGACTCATGTAAGATGCATGACAAACCTGAGGTGGTTCCTACTATTACACTATTTTATAGATGAGGGAATTTAAGGCATAGAGAGGTGAAGAAATTCTGCTGGGGTCATAAAGCTAGTAAGTGACAGTGCCACAATTCACACCTGGGAATTCTGGCTTCAGAACCTGTACTTGTAACCACAGTTCTGTATTGCCTGACATATTTATCATTGTTCCTGCCATGTAGTGTATGTGTGCTTAAGTCACTTTAGTCGCGTCCGGCTGTTGCAACCCCATGGACTGTAACCCGCCAGGCTCCTCTGTCCATGGGATTCTCCAGGCAAGAATACTGGAGTAGGTTGCCATGCCCTCTTTCAGGAGATCTTCTTGACCTTGGGATCAAACCCTCATCATCTCCTGCATTGGTGGGCGTGTTCTTTATCACTAGCGCCACCTGGGAAGCCCTGCCATGTACTGGGTGCTCAGTAAATATTCCTTGAAAATATGTTTTGCGACAAGTATAGTTTTTTGAGTTTAACCCTTTCAGTAAAAATCCTTTTATTGATTTCTTATTTGGGGGTCTTTGGGGAATTTTTTTAGGATCTGATTCTTCTGAAGACACAGTTAATAAGGCCAGTTATTCCAGGTGAGTCAGAGAGCCTGTTTCTATGAAACTGGCATTTTTGTATTTAGTTAATATTAAGGATTGATATTTTTTAGGTCAGAATCATGGCATTGGAATAGCCCTTAAAGATCATCTACTTTAACCTCCTTATTTTATAGCTGAGAAGATATCCTTTTTGTTTGTTTGGTTTCTTAGTAAAGCATTTGTAAGAGTTAAAGTAACAATAGAACTCTGCACAGACTTGCTTCCAGCAGATGGCTGTGCTCTGGCTTAGTTCCTTGTGTACAACAGTGTTGACTCAGTGGTGATTGTGGCTGCTGAAAACATTACTCAATTTTCAATTTTTCCGTCTACTGTTTCTTAATTCTGTCTGTAACTCAGACTTTGTCTATATCAATTAAACCATAATTTGCAAGCAGCCCCAAAATGGATTACTTGTTAAATTGCTTTCCTTAGGAATTATTGCATGACCCTAAGATCTGTGATGGCTTGTCTAAACTATGATAATGTCACTGTCAATGAGATTTTGTTTGCAAATGACATATTCCTGATCTCCTGATTGGGAGAAAATGGTTTTTAACTTGAGAAAAAGCCCAGAAGGCAGTGTTGCAAAGTGATATGTTCTTTGCATTCTACTAGCATGCCTGTTCCATCCCAGTGCTCCCTTTGTTTAGGTAACTGCTTGTGTTTTCATTAATACATACTTTAGGTTTGTTGGTTTTTTCTTTACTATCTTTTAGCTATTATTCAACTGTCATTTAAATTTTGGTTCATATTTGTATGTCCATAAAGCAATGTCCTATACTCTTGCTCTGATTTTTGTGTGCTGTCTGTGACCATTTCATTTTGACTAGAAGTTACCAAAGGAGAGTGCTGATTTCAGAAAGTGAATCAAATCGATCAGCATATCACAGCCCTACCTAGCGGAGCTAAAATACTTGATTGTTTGACAGCCCTGTGCACATATAAAACTACTGTTTTTCACTAAGGCTTGTGTCTTTTCCTTATAGTGTGGGAGACCATGAATTGTTAGAAATCACCCCTCAAGGAGCCAAGGCCAAGACCAATTTGAGTCCTTCAAAAGAGGGTAATGGCAAGTCTTCTAACTCAACAGACACTAAAGAGAAAATAGGTAGGTACAGTACTGTAATTAGAGTATTTTGAAGAACCATTCGGAACATTTTTATAATTTACAATATCTTTTGGCAGAGTTAGGATATGGTACTTTCTCAAATGTCATAGTACAGCCTGATCTATTTCAATGGCACTAGACCAGTGTGGTTACAATAGTACCCTATGTGATTGGTTGTTGCCTTTTTACTTTTAATTGCTGTGTTTGTATTTCATATTTTGCTTACTAGTACTCAGATACAGGGAATATGAGTCTGAAGATAGAATGTTATATATCTGATGCCCAAACTGCTTTTTTAAATTGAAATATTGTTGATTTACAGCGTTGTGTTGATTTCTGCTGTACAGCAAAGTGATTCAGTTACATATATATAAAATACACATTCTGTTTTTTCCACATTCTTTTCTATTATGGTTTTATCACAGGATATTGAATATAGTTCCCTGTTCTATACAGTAAGACCTTGTTATTTATCTATTCTATATATACAAGTTTGTATCTACTAACTCCAAATTCCCCCTCCATCCCTCTTCCAACTCCCTTCCCCCTTAGCAACCACTTGTCTTTTCTCAGTGTCTTTGAATCTCAAACTGTGCTTTTAATCACTGTTAGAGGTTAGGGAAATAGAAGGTGTGATTTATGAGTAGGGAGAATTCTGAAATTAAAATTTTAATTATCTTGAGCAGAAATAATGAGAATCTAGACAAATAGGATTTAAGCAAAAGAGTATGAGCCACATCTTCAGTATACTTGGTAGTCTGAGGTTAATTTCTCTAAGAATAGCCATTTTCTTCATTACCCTCCAACCAAGTTACTAAGTTGTATTAAGTACATATTGTTTTCATAATAATTCTGTTTCTAACCACCTTGTTATTGTTGTTGTTGTTTCCAGCTGCTTGTGAATTTTCTGAGAAGGACATAACAAATACTGAACATCATCAACTCAGTATTAAAGATCTGATCACCACCCAGAAGCATGCAACTGAGACGCATCCAGAAAAGTATCAGGGTATTTCTGTTTCAGACTTTCACGTGGAGCCATGTGGCACAGATACTCATGCCAGCTCATTACAGCATGAGAACAGCAGTTTATTGCTCACTGAAAACAAACTGAATGTAGAAAAGGCTGAATTCTGTAATAAAAGCAAACAGCCTGTCTTAGTAAAGAGCCAACAGAGCAGATGGGCTGAAAGTAAGGACACATGTAAGGATAGGCAGATTCCCAGCACTGGCAAAAAGATAGTTCTGAATACTGATGCCCTGAACGAAAGAAAAGAATTGCATAAGCAGAAACCTGCATGCCCTGACAGTCCTGGAGATTCCCAAGATGTTCCTTGGGTAACCCTGAATAATAGCATACAGAAAGTTAATGACTGGTTTTCCAGAAGTGATGAAATATTAACTTCTGACGACTCGTGCGATGGGGGGTCTGAATCAAATAATGAAGTAGCTAGTGCAGTGGAAATTCCAAATAAAGTTGATGGATATTCAGGTTCTTCAGAGAAAATCGACTTAATGGCCAGTGATCCTCATGGTACTTCAATACATGAAAGAGTCCACTCCAAACCAGTAGAGAGTAATATTGAAGATAAAATATTTGGGAAAACCTATCGGAGGAAGTCAATCTCCCTAACTTCAGCCACATAGCTGAAGATCTAATTACAGGCGCATTTACTGTAGAACCTCAAATAACACAAGAGCAGCCTCTCCCAAATAAACTAAAATGTAAAAGGAGAGGTACATCAGGCCTTCAGCCTGAGGATTTTATCAAGAAAGTTGATTTGACAAATGTTCCAAAGACTCCTAAAAAGATGATTGAGGGAACCGACCAAACAGAGCAGAAACGTCACGGGATAAATGTTACTAGTGATGGTCATGAGAATAAAACAAAACGTGATGATGTTCAGAAAGAGCAAAATGCTAACCCAACAGAACCATTGGAAAACGAATCTATTTTCAGAACTAAGGCTGAACCTGTAAGCATCAGTATAAGCAATATGGAAGTAAAATTGAATATCCATAGTTCAAAAGCACCTAAGAATAGGCTGAAGAGGAAGTCCTCTACCAGGAAAATTCCTGAACTTGAATTAGTAGTCAGTAGAAACCCAGGTCCACCTAATCATACTGAGCTACCAATTGATAGCAGTTCTAGCAATGAAGAGATGAAGAAAAAACATTCTAGCCAAATGCCCGTCAGGCAGAGCCAAAAGCTTCAACTCATGGGAGATAAAGAACCTACAGCTGGAGGCAAGAAGAGTAACAAAACATATGAACAAATAAATAAAAGACTTGCTAGTGATGCTTTTCCAGAATTAAATTTTACAAACACTACTAACTGTTCTAGTAAACCTGAAGAGTTTGTTCATCCTAGCCTTCAAAGGGAGGAGAATCTAGGAACAATTCAAGTGTCAAATAGTACCAAAGACCCCAAAGATCTGATATTAAGAGGAGGAAAAGCTTTGCAAATTGAAGGATATGTAGAGAATACCAATATTTCCTTGGTTCCTGATACTGATTATAGCACTCAGGATAGTATCTCATTACTAGAAGCTAAAACCCCAGAGAAAACAAAGACTGTACCAAATCCATGTGTGAGTCTGTGTGCAGCAATTGAAAACCCCAAGGAACTTATCCATAGGGATTTTAAGATACCAAAAACAACACAGAGGGCTTTCAGGATCTCCTGGGACATGACGTTAACTATGTCATTCAGGAGACAAGAGGAGAAATGGAAGACAGTGAACTTGATACACAGTATTTGCAGAATACGTTCAAGGTTTCAAAGCGTCAGACATTTGCTCTGTTTTCCAATCCAGGAAATCCACAAAAGGAATGTGCCACAGTCTTTGCCCACTCAGAGTCCTTAAGGAATCAAAGTCCAAGAGACCCCCTCAAATGCAGACAAAAAGAAGACAGCCGGGAAAAGAGTGAGTCTAAAAGCCAGCATGTGCAGGCCGTTTGTACGACAGTGCACTTTCCTGCGGCTGGTCAGAAAGATAAGACGTCGGGTGACAATGCCAAATGTAGCAGAAAAGAAGTCACTAGGGTTTGTCAGTCATTACAGTTGAGACGCCATAAAACTGAACTTGTTTTTGCAGATAAACAAGGGGTTTCAGAAAAACCAAATCTTATACCATCACTTTCTCCCATCAAGTCATCTGTTAAAATCATATGTAAGAAAAGCCCATCAGAGAAATTTGAGGAACCTGAAAGAACATTGGGAAGTGAGAGCATCATTCAAAGTGCAGTGAGCACAGTCAGCCAAAATAACGTTCAAGAAAGCACTTTTAAAGAAGTCAATTCAAGCAGTGTTAATGAAGTAGGTTCCAGTACTAATGAAGTAGGCTCTAGTATTAATGAAGTAGGTTCCAGTGGTGAAAACATTCAAGCAGAACCAGGTAGAAACAGAGGACCTAAATTAAGAGCTTTACTCAGATTAGGTCTTGTGCAACCTGAAGTCTACAAGCAAAGTCTTCCTTTAAGTAGCTGTCACCATCCTGAAATAAAAAGACAAGGAGAAAATGAAGACATGCTTCAGGCTGTTAAGGCAGATTTCTCCCCATGTCTAATTTCAGATAACCTCGAACAACCTATGGGAAGCCATCATGCTTCTCAGGTTTGTTCTGAGACACCTGACAACTTGTTAAATGATGATGAAATAAAAGAAATAGCCACTTTGCTGAAAGTGACATTAAGGAAAGATCTGCTATTTTTAGTGAAAGTGTCCAAAAAGGAGAAGTCAAAGGGAGCCCGGGCCCTTTCACCCATACACATTTGGCTCAGGGTCACCAAAGAGGGGCTGGGAAACTAGAGTCAGAAGAGATTGTGTTTAGTGAGGATGAAGAGCTTCCCTGCTTCCAACAATTACTGTTTGGTAAAGTAACCGATATACTGTCTCCATCTACCGGATGTAACACTGTTGCCACTGAGGGTCTGTCTAAAGAAACAGAGGAGAACCTAGAATCATTGAAGAGTGGCTTAAATGACTGCAGTGGCCAGGTAACATCAGCCAAGTTGTCCCAGGAACATCACCCTAATGAGGAAGCGAGATGTTCTGGTAGCTTATTTTCCTCACAGTACAGTGCAGTGGAAGACTTGACCACTAGTACAAACACCCAGGATCCTTTCTTGATGTTTGAGCGTCCTTCCAAACAAGTGTATCAGTCTGAAAGCGATGAAGTTCTGAGTGACAAGGAGTTGGTTTCAGATGAAGAAAGGGAAACTGGCTTGGAAGAAGATAGTTGCCAAGAAGAGCAGAATGTGGATTCAGACTTAGGTATTGGAACCAAGTTTTTGTGTTTGTCCCCATCTGTTTTATAGAAATGAGCTAAATGTCTATGCCTTTGGGGGAGCACATTTTAGGAGTTTCCAAGCACCGTGAAAGTAACTATTTCTTAAACTTTAAACATGTTCCTCCCAGGGTGCTTTTCCTTTAAAAAGTCCATTACCCAGCTAGAACATCTTTTCTATTTGAATGAGATTTAATGCCCTAGTTACTGGCAGGCTTACATTTGGTTTTCATTATGATTTCTTAGAGGAAATCCATCTGGGTGTCCCCAGAGAGTATAATCATTTTGTATGACATGAAAGTGAAGTTTGTCTTGCCGTCTTTTTTTACATCTGAATCTCTATTTTTATTATTTAAGGTGAAGCAGCTTCCGACCATGTGAGTGAAACAAGCCTCTCTGAAACTGTGTGGGGCTGTCCTCTCAGAGTGATATCTTAACCACTCAGGTAAAAAGCACAAAGAGGTGTATGTGCGGTGTTCTTTGCATTCACTGCTATGCCTCCTGCCTTCTTACGTTTGCTTACATCATCCCTTAGAATTAATGGTATAACAGGTGTGTGTGGGACCTAGTCTCCTCAAATTGAATTGTAAATACCCAGATGGGACACATGCTACCTTCTCTCTCTCTCTCTCTCTCTCTCTCTCTCTCTCTCACACACACACACACACACACACTTAGCAGTTTATTCATTGCAGAACATTAAATACTGAACTTAATGAGAAAGTGAAACCTTCAAAACCCGTTTGCCCTATAGCAAAAATGTATGTGAAAGCCCTACTCTATCAGACAGAGGGGTGTGTTTCTTCTCAGTACCGAATTGTTACCTACAAACTTCTCTTCCTATTAGAGACTATCTAACCTTTCACTGATGAATATTTCTTTCTGATTTTCTTTGTTAATCAGCTAGTTATTTGTTCTTTAGTGCTGATAAGTCATCTTTTTTAAAAAAACCGTACACAATTTTACTTCCTGTACCTAGTGATCAACATCCAGTATTTTGGTTACATGTGAGGGACATAACAGCTTTGTCATATCTACAACATTTAGTAACATAACTATTTCAGTGCTGCTAGCAGAATAGTCTCCTAGAAAAAAGCCTTCTCTACTGAAAATTAACATCATAGTCCTTCCAGAACCTGGCTTTGTCTCCTAATTTTTATGTTGTAGAAGTGGCACCAAAATTTTCAAGTTCTTAAATTCAAAAATTCAGGCTCATCTCAGCTTATTTTTTTAGAGGGCAAGCACAGTGGTTGCTGATGTGATACTGAAAAGAGTTCTATACCTGACTGTTCCTTATTTCTGAACTATGATATATACTTTTTTTTTCTATATTTTATTTTTTTTTATTTTGGCTGCACTGGGTTTTTGTTGCGGCATGTATGCTTAGTTGCCCTGCAACATGTGGGATCTTAGTTCCCAACCAGGGATCAAATGTACATCTCCTGCACTGGAAGGCAGATTCTTAACCACTGGACTGCCAGGGAAGTCCCAATGCACATTCTTAAGGTAGAGATATCCAGACTACCTGGAATCATCCTGCCCTGACTTCTTTTTCTCACCAAATCTTAAATACACCTTCAGCAACTAGCAAGTGAATGACTTTTTTTCTGAACTTCCTGAAATGCCAGGTTAGATAAAACTGAGAAAAGCCATATAAAATTATATATGTGCATCACAGAAAACCTATTAAATGCAAATAAATAAAAATCATTCACAGATGAACCTTGAAAACATTGTTAAGTGAAATAAGCCAGGTACCAAGGGACAAACAGTGTATGACTCTACTTTTATGAGGGACCTAGAATAGTTAAATCCATAGAGACAGAAAGTAGACTAATAATTACCAGGGACTTGGTGGTGCAGGAGTGGAAGTTATCCTTTAGTGGGCCCAGGGTTTCAATTTAGAATGGTGAAAAGATAGGGAGATAGATACTGATGATGGTTGGACAACAATATGAAAATACTTTATGCCACTAAACTATATACTTAAGGATGGTATATTTTATCACAGTTTTAAAACTCACCCAAGGAGAATGGTTCGGTAAATTTTAACATATATCTCTGGAAGCATACACGAAAGATAGATAATAGAAGTTGCCTTCAGGTGGGGAAATAGATGATTAACTGAAGGAGGAAGCCTTATTTTTCTCTGAATATCCTTTTTTGTCTTGAATGTTATATCATGCCCTTGTATTAGTTATTTTTAAAATTAAATTCTGTGAGTTGGCATATATTCTTCTACTCTTCCTATTGTACACAAGGGTATGTGTTGTGTGTATTCCTTATCATTAAAAATCATTCAGTTATATAATATATTTCAATTTAAAAATTGAAAAAAATCAGTTAATACTCAACATATTTTTTTTATTAATTTATTTTAATTGGAGGCTAATTACTTTACAATATTGTGGGTTTTTTGCCATACATTGACATGAATCAGCCACGGGTGTACATGCATCCCCCATCCTGAATCCCCTTCCCACCACCCTCCCCAATGCATCCCTCTGGGTTGTCCCATTGCACTGACTTTGAGTGCCCTGTTTCATGCATCAAACTTGGACTGGTCATCTATTTCACCAATGGTAATATATATGTTTCAATGCTATTCTCTCAAAACATCCCACCCTCACCTTCTCCCATAGAGTCCAAAAGTCTGTTCTTAATATCTGTGTCTCTTTTGCTGTCTCGCATATAGGGTCGTTGTTACCATCTTTCTAAATTCCATAGATATGCGTTAATAAAATGTTTTGGTGCTTTTCTTTCTGACTTAATTCATTCTTTATAATAAGCTCCAGTTTCATCCACCTCATTAGAACTGATTCAAATGCGTTCTTTTTAATAGCCAAGTAATATTCCATTGTGTATATGTATCACAACTTTCTTATCCATTCGTCTGCTGATGGACATCTAGGTTGCTTCCATGTCCTAGCTATTGTAAACAAGTGTTGTAAGTGCTGCGATGAACATTGGGGTACACGTGTCTCTTTCAATTCTGGTTTCCTGAGTATGTATGCCTAGCAGTGGGATTGCTGAGTCATATGACAATTCTATTTTCAGTTTTTAAGGAATCTCCACGCTTTTCTCCAGAGTGGCTGTACTAGTTTGCATTCCCACCAACAGTGTAAGAGGGTTCCCTTTTCTCCAGACCCTCTCCAGCATTTATTG